>DWQK01002768.1:0-12542 GCA_018231225.1 Noctuana stator | reverse complement strand
AATATGGTCCAGTTCTGACAACGGCATCCATGAGAAAACCATTTATATGTAAAACTTAAATTTAAGTAGGTACGTGCGCGACAACTTTGAAGTCGGGTATTTTCGTAACGCGAGTTATAATTATCACAAGCACCTAGGCTACAATTTATAGCTACTCGTATTAACGCCCCTGAATTAAACTTCGGCAGCCCGTCGGCGCTTTCCAATAAGTATATAAATTTCGACCGATGGCGCCACTTCTGTGTGGTTTCATGCAATGCAACACGACGTGTTGAAAATTAGTGTGTTAAGTCAGAGCTATCGAAAGTTCAAAACTCGGATTTATCCGACTGGAAACAGTTCCAACAACTGCCTTATTTAAAACATATTTATAACAGTTTCACTGCCTTATTATTAGCAGTTATGAAATAAATGTGTAGCCTAGAAAGTTTTTTTCTTATAACTTTTTTATAATAGGATACATAATAAATAAATACCTAACCAAGGCACTATAGAAAACTGAATGAGTCGTTACTATTATGTACGAGTCGTCCTAATTTGCAGTATGTACATTTTGTTTAACCTATCACCGCCACATCGCTTTCCATCATGAAGCAACTTATTGTGTTTTGTACAAAGTTGTTGTTGCTAGCATTAGATGAGTCGATTATCTTAGTAGACACCCAGATATCAAAATATTGTACTTAGGTAAATATTGTTTAGTGTAGTTACCAATACTATCTATAAATACACAAATTATTTGTCTACGTGAAGTAAGTATAAAAATATTTTAAGTAAAACTGAAAACCGACTTCAAACTAAGTAAGGTGTTGTTGCTGGGGAGCAGTGAATATGGCAACCAGGAGTAACGAGGCATCCACCTAAATTTAGATTTAGATGGATGCCTACCTTAGGGTAGCAACACAAATCACGGCAGGACTGCGTATAGGTACTGTTTGAGGTTTGAGGTTGAATATGAATGTGTACGGTATGCGGAGACCGCTTAGAACTAGACAGTTTGCATGTAATCTGCATGCTCATTTAACAAAAAAAAAACTTTTGCGTTACGCATACATCATACTGATAATTACTAAATCGCACGTTTTAGTTGACATTTGGCTGTTTTTAAATTGGATAGAATGCAAAACAGGAGCGCTGTTTAGCGCTGTTCTTTCAATAGAATCGAACATTATGGAGGGAAAAGAGTTAAAAAATACAATAACTTAATTAAATATGTATTTTGAGAATTTGTTAATTTTGTTTTCAATATTGATTACAATTTAACTAAAAACAGATAAATATGGACAACTAAACTGCCTAAATATTAATAATAGAATACTATGAATTCAAAGTCTTTTAAGTCAATCGATAAAAGGAACGCCAAAACGAGCCTATTATTCTATAACAAACTAAATTATCACACGTGTAAAGCAGTAAGTAACAAGCTGAATAACAAGATGTCAAACTATAGCGGCGCCTCCACCAAACAAGCGGCCAGCACGGTGTTGCCGGTTTTGAATTTTGTTTGTGCAACTTTGTGCAGATGAAACTTTTAATCAACACTAACGAGACTGCCAAAAACATAAACGACTATACTGTTTTATGTCCGGTTTTTAGCGGGCTTCATGAAAGAGTGAAGTTCTCAATCTGTTTTTTTTAAAAGCTAACACGAGTTTTCTTGGTTCTTGGTCTGAAATCAAAAGTATGTGCCTATAATATATGAAAATTACTAATGATAGATATATAGGTATAGTCGTATATCGTGTAAGTAATAATAATTTTCGTTGAAGCTGCGATCGTATCGTGATCTACTTTATAAATTACAAATGTACATAGGATATAAGTACTCGTACTAAACCAGTTTGAAGAGGACTTAACAAGTTCTTTCACAACCACGAAGAGTTAATTGTTGTTGGACAAAGGTAAACTTAGGTAGACTTAAGAAAGCAAGGATAGGATAGCGATAGGACGACAATTTCCTGGTTAAGGATAAATTTAAGAACTGCGTAGGAAGAAAACACGCGAGGGCTGCCCAAAGGGCCTCCTCGATGGCCTCTGAAGTACGAAAGCGCGTATAAAATTTGCTACTAGCGATCACCCATACGAATACCGACCGTCCATATTCTAATATGTAATCTATTACATCGAAAGCGCAAATGTCTCTAAGTAATATTTCAATCGACCCAAAAAAAAGATATCGTCAACATTAACTAATATAAGGAAAAGGGGAAACCTGCACCAGTAATTGAAAATTTTCCTTTTTTTTTAAGGCGGTTGGCAACTAACGAGTCAAATTGGTTCGATGTGTTAGCCGCATAGCAAAAAAAAATTAAATTTATTTTAAGCAACGACCGTATATGACGACGTTGCGTTTTAATATTCTCTGGTAGATCATAATACCTCTAATAAGGCTTAATTTATATTTCTGAGACATCCGCAGCCTAGATTAAAATCAGCAGAGTCTAGATTCTAGATGTACCCAACCTTTAATTACTTACATCAGAAATTAAGATGACTACTAGTTAATCCGGTGAACTTCGTACCGCCCCAGAATTAGTAAATGTTGTGTTAACTTATTAGCTTCAAGGTTCGATAGTTGTGGATGTCTTGAAGTAAAGCTGTATGTATTCCCTCCTCCCGTTTCAGTTAAGTATTATAGATAGTTAAATCCTAGACCCGTGGTTGACCACGCTACTCCGATGAAAACAATCTATTGAAATCCCCCCTCTTCAATTAAACGTTATTGATCATTGAGCTTCAGACCCATGATCGACCACGCTGCAACAATGAAAAGAACTTATTGAAGCCCTTTATATTAAACGTAATCGATCATTAAATCTCAGACCCGTGGTCCACTACGCCGTTCCCATTAAAATAATCTAGATTGAAGTTAAATTAATTAGTGGCGAACCCGAGTCGAATATTTTAAACATTATTTGCTATTATAAGAAATATCTCGAAGTCGAGACGAACAAAAGAAACCCATTGACATTAGTCAAACCGTTCTCGAGATGCCATAAAAAATCCGTTCCATAGAAAATGTATGGGAAAATGTATTTGTTCATAATTCTTTTTTAATCTTGAACTTTTCTGTTTTTTTATTATTTATGTTATTCCGGCCGGAGACGAATCTAAATAATCAAACATCATGAAAATCTGTACAGCCGTTCTCGAGTTATAAGCGGTGTAACTGACCCAATAGGTGTAATAACCTTATCTAGGTACCTTTTTTTTAGATTTTTAGGTCATAGGGTAAATTTAAGTTAGATCATACCTAGTACATATTATGTTAATAAGATTATGCATGTTATAAAAATGCATAGTACAATTAGGTACCTATATATTTAATCTTAGATATAAATTAGCATTAAAGCAACTATTATTATAAATAAAGACAATCTAGTCATAACTTCAAATGTTTATAGGACGCTGCGCTTGCACATGGCCGCGCGCGCAATCGAACGCAACGTTTGATAATGACGTCGATTTCTAACGTCAGCATATAAATAAAGGGTATTTTATTGTAGTATAGGGACGGTTTTGGGGAGCCGCAGCGCACGCCCCGCAATATCGATCCTGCGCGCGTCACCGCGCACGACGCTACGCTCGCCGCCCGCCGGGGCGTCCACACTCCCGCTCTAGTCATGCGCGAGTCTCCTCCGCTATCGCATCGACCGAAATTAGAGAGGGACTAAACGCGCGAGTGCCGCGGTAGCGCTTGGCGGCCTCGACAGATCCACGAACACGCCCCGCAGCCGCCGCCGCCGGGTCTAGCTCGTATCTCCATGTGTGACCGGATTGCGTTTCAAAAATCGATCGGGGACGGTGGCCGCGGGTCGGCGATGAGCTTCAGCTAATCGCTAGGACCAGGTGAATGAGGAGGGGCGACCTTGCTACTCGTTTACACCCATCCGCTGCCACACCACCACCCTTCATAGAGACCACCACCAGGTACGTACGCTTATTTTAAGCACGTTGAGCTCTCATATATCCTTACTGTCATTCATAAAAAATTAAAGCCTCCAACAATTACCATTATACACTTACGGACATGTGAACGATATTGCAGTATTCCGCCCGATTCTGTGACACAGATTCGTTTATGTAAGTGCGTCCGCCGATATCGCAAGAGTCGGTGGTTGTAAAAAGAGACCACAGTAATGAAACAGACAGAGATAAAGAGGTGAATAAAAACAATTATGATAAATGTGAGAATAATACATAATTATGATAAAAAATTATACCCATGAAGAGTTGTAAATATTGTATCAGCATGAAGAAGATATATCGCATAAAAGAAGATCAGAAATGAAATGATATAGGATTAAACGTAGAATGAGTGAGAAATAAATAACTTATGTAGATCGAAAGTTCTATACCTACATAACGAAAATTTTCTATAGGCATACCCATAAAGGGATTGCTGTGCGTTGCTGCAGCGTGGCTAGCGGCTCGTCTTCTATTAAAACCAAGCGAATGCACATACTGAAATATTTCTTTATACTAAATATTTCTTGAGATTTCCAAAAAAAAGTATTAAACAAAAATATTTTTATAATTGTAGGGTCCTCAGTAGACTATTTTAAAACGCATTGCGAAATTATGGGTGATACGTAACTTCTGCAAACTGAGAAGACAAGTTCTAAACTCACCGGGGCTTAAATAGTTACAAAAGTAAGTTTTAATCATCCATGAAATGAAATATTTCATAAAACTTGTAAATTACTAGATTCTTTTAACTTGTACACATCTTGTACACTAATGATAACCTACACTAAAAATGTGAAATAAATAGATAGGTCTACTTAGTTAAGAAAAAAAGACGTATTTAATTTTAAAAAACGTATTGATTTAAATCTATAAAATCCTACGATGAAATCAGATAAGTTTTTTTTTCTTAATATGGCGCCATAATATCAATGCAACAGGTTTCACGTATGACATTAATACTCGAACTTCATTTCGAGGAGTATGTAGAAATGTGTTTTTATATCGGTGAAATATGGATTTTAACCACGGTTTTTCGTAAAGTACTTAAACGTACGTACATACATACGACTATTATTACTTCTCAATCGTTTTTTTTGCAGGAAAACCATACGTGCCTACTTTACTTTTGTTAAATGTAAATATTTATCACGTGGACCGATTTAACGATTGTTTATTTGTTTGTTAACTTATGATGTACCCATTGGTTCTAATCTTACAGTATTCATTTATATCTATTCGGACTGCTTGAAGGTTCCAATAGAATCCTATTTTTCATTGTAATCACATTAGCGGTTTTGGAGATTATTGTGAACGAACGCGTGATAAGTTTGAAGATAAATTTACATCCACTTAACATTAAATAATATAATAAAAAACAGAGAAGTTCAAGACAAAAAAATTGTGAACAAAATACATTTTCCCAAACATTTTCTATGGAACAGATTTTTTATGACATCTTGAGGACGGTTTGAATGAATATCTTTGGACATAGGTATTAGCTTCTTATTTTTGTTTAAAATATTCAGTTTATAAATTTTGTTTCATCAACCCATTACAGTGCTACAAGTGGGCACGGTCTCCTCTCAAATGTAAGAAAGATTAAGGCCATAATTCGCCACGCTGGCAAAGTGCGGGTTGGAGAAGTTCACAATGTATTCATTTTGAAAACTTTTATAAAAAAACTCTCAGGCATGCAGGTTTTATCACGATGTTTACAGCATCATTTGGTTGCCTTAGTCATCGTTAAATAGATTTTGTTTGAAAATATCTGACTCGGGGTGGCCTTAAACCCGTAACTTCAATCTAGGTTATTTTCATTAAAGCGGCGTGGTCTTCCGCACGTTTGGCCTTTAATTGACAATTTAATTCAATGGGTTGGAACTTCTATAGGCTATTTTCATTGGAGCAACGTGTATGACAAGGAGTCTGGGCTTTAATTGTTGATTTGGATAACACTTAAAGGGGGATAAATCGGGGTTGTCCGATTCGGTAGCAGAGTATCGAAAATGTTGGCATAAATATTGTTCATAAATAATAATTATCTATTTACTTATGTAAACTAGGTACATAACATAGAGATGTACTTTACAAAGAATATTATTATTATTACGATGGAATAGGTAGAAAAATAACTCCACAAACTTTAGTGCTGAACTCAGCTGGGATGGAAATACGAACCGTTAGATCTAATGTTCAGACTTTCTTATGAGTTTTGAGCATATTGTTAAAATGTAGCCGTTTTGAGAGTACGAGTATTGTAGAAACCATCAACATTTTTAACGGGGTCTACAAAAGGAAAAGGAAATGAAATAAACTACGAAAGTTTGAGAACCTCAGGGTTACATGATTAAAATGCGATATAAATAGCAATATAAATTATAAAAAAAACCTTGAGGAACCCCATCACCGTTAATTGTCCCAGAAGTTTTTGAATTTCATCACTCAAATTAACTCAGAAATTCGGGTGAGGCTTTAATACGAGTACCTTTCCAACACAAATAGGTACCTCTGCCAAGCATTATTAAATTAATTGTCTTGGATAAATAATGAAATACTTGACTCATTTTTCAACAATAATCTTAAAAGGCTTTTAACAAGCATCAGTTTTAAAACCAATCCTAGCGAAACTTCATTGCTTATAAGGTACTTTTTTAAATGGCCAGAGAATTGAAAAAGCAACATTTCAAACTCGCGCCATAATCTATAAAACGGCAAAAAAATCATGTCTATTCTATTGGAACCCCACTTGAATATTTATTTTATCTGTTTTTTTAGTATTTGTTGTTATAGCTTTAATAGAAATGCATTTGAAAATGTCAACTGTCTAACTATCACGGTTCAAGAGATACAGCCTGATGACAGACGAATATACAGACACGGACGGACAGCCGAGTCTTAGTAATAGGATCCCGTTTTATCGTTTGGGTACCTAAAATGTACATACTTGAATAACGGTCTGGCTACGGACACCGATGGCGCAAATGACGGGCGGGCACAGTGCACAGTTCGCATGCCACGAACAAAGCGTTCGCCGCCGCCACCATAATGGACCGAGAGCGAAATATTCGCTTGGAAAACAACTTTTTGGTCCTAGATTTACAAGAGATTTACATTATTATGTATGATGACAGATAGTAATATATCAATAAAATTATAAAAGTTTTCATGTTAAAATTTTCTGCTCTCCCCTACCGCCCTCCACCGCTCCTCAGTACCATGGGTATTATGATAGTACAGATGACGATGACATAATATAATATAATATATAATAAAGCTTTTATTGATTCCTTACATTAAAATACATTTCATTTAAACATAAAACACATAATTTATAGATTACACCACCGTTTTTACCTAATTTTCATTTCTTAATAAATTGATTTTTTTTTCTTTTGACATAAGTACCTATAAATCCTTAAAATTATGTATTTATTAGTTTACTTACGAGGACTACTACTGGATTACGAAACTGGTATTAATTTCAATCTTTTAAGCGAGATAACCTTTTGTTTTGACTACTTATTATTGATATTAAACATATCAAAACCTAGGCAAGCATTATTTCTATAAAGCGATTGCTAGCAAATAAATTCTCTGAGGTGGCTGGAATAATACCTACAATTGCACAAACAGTGTAAATTCGTTTAACGATAGGACTTAACTGTAAAGAGTTATATGTGAAGTGGTACCATTTGCTTAACTATCAGCATAAGAGCAAACGATGTCAAGTACAAACAGACTATAGACCTTCTATCGGTAGATCAATAGTAGATTTGTTCGGATCTGCTAGAAGTTGCGTTACGCTATGTCAATGCAGGCGGTGGTGGAGGTATTGTTTGCTTGCTTTAAGATAATATGAAACACATTATAAGTACTATAACAACCAGATGAAAAATAATAAACATAATAGCGTATATCTCTAACCTGTAGATATTGACAAAATTTCCTATAATTGATCGATAGTAGGTAGTTATGTATATGTAATATGTATATGTAATTACCGAATTGCGAACAAAGTATGTACCTACTTTATGTTATTTAAGTTCTCATGTAAGTGACTTTCTGTCTTTTTTGAGAATAAATTCTTTAAACCTAATTAACTAGTAGTTACCAAGTTAGTTTTGCTATTATATTACTTGATTTCGTATCCATGAGGTAAAGTTTCAGTTAACATAGTGCCAAAGGTTTTAACTTGAAAGGCAAATTCTCATGGCATTATTATTGTGTTTCCAACACAGGTTACGAGTACATACTCGTACAGTTTGCTATTGAGTTTAAGCTAATGTTTAGTTTAGAGACTTTACTTACCTACAGTGTTGAATCTGTAGATATTTATTTATATAATGTTACGTTTTTCAAAATACGGAACTAAAATTTATATAAACTTAATTAGTTTCATAAAATTATCATAATTTCTGTCACCTTTTACCACAGTGATACCAGACCTGATATCAAACGAATGCCATTTAAGTATACCTACTTAGTGATAAAAGTCGGCGAATACGAAAGAACCTTATTAAATAAGGTTAATAATAATAACCAAACTACAAATTTTGTAGTTTGGTAGGTAGGAATCTCTGGACAAAAATCTAGGTCTGGTCAAATACATACAGGTAGCCGTCCACTGTCTCTTAGGCTAGACGATTCACATCAAAAACATAGATAAGCACTTATGCTCCAAAGTTAAGACAAAATTCCATTTAACATAAAATTCCATTCCACGCAAGACTACGTTTGGTCTTCTTATAATTTTAGGCAGCAAGAAGCATCGTTGTGAATCTGTGTAATATTTCTTCAATGCATATTGCACTGTTAGTTTATATATATATTTACGGTTGAATTACGGTCGAATCCGCTCTTGACGGCGGAAGCAGCGCAGCCGTTCGTTGATCGTTCGACAGTCCCCGGCTACGGCGGCCGAAGATACCGATTGCCGCTTTAGAACTCGGAACTAGGTCGCTTTCGAATCGAGACGCGGACGACAACGTGCTTCTATTTGTAAAATCTCCTTTAAAAATTGTCGAAGTAAAAAGGTATCTCAGTGAATCAATTGAAGTTTCCGATTCAATAATAAAAGGCAAAAGGCAAATAAACCGAACACAGCTCAGAAGTCGAAAGCACTCAAGGCATACACATGATAAACACTATTTTCAAATTGATTGATTTTGAACAGAATTCATTGACAAATATATACGACTATCGAACTAATAAAATATTATAATGTCGCCTGTGTTAACGTTATTTTCGACAACGAGGTTCGGCTTTTATTTAACAAAGCAATAGAACGAGTTTAGCAGGTTAGCATGATTAAACCATGCAATTTACAGTTCAATCACCGTTAATCTGATGCGCGAAAACATTCTACTGTATTGAATTGCTTTTCATTTATCCTCATTAACGTAGCTGCAAAGCGTATAATCAACTTAGTATATTGAAATAACCTGTACTACACGTGAGCTTAAATCTCTATATTTTCTATTGCTACCCGCTAAATTTGTAGGTAACGAAAACTAAAGAATTAAAAACTAAAAGCAAAATACGGGTAGGTATATTTTATGGTGTATCGTCTTGTTCCTTTTAATCCTGAAAATATTGCAGTTACGAATTAAAAGCCTGTAATTTAAGTGCAAATGTTACTGTAAAACCCAAGAGCAAAACAAAATAAGAACTTTAAAAGAGAGAAGTTACTTTCTACCGTTTTCTACAAAATCGTTGCTCTTTTAAGATTCTTCATATGAAATTGAGAAAGAAATTCCATTTATAGCAAAATATTTTACTGCAATCAGAGATCCTCTTATAAGTTCCTGTTAGACTTGAAAGCGCAATTGCACTACTTAAACTTTTACTGTTTCACAATTTTTATACCTTTATTCAGGTCCGGCCTTAACGATCTAGCCGCCCCAGGCGAGACATATTTGGTAGGTAACCTTTAGATATCTGGTATATCTACCTGGTTTTTAGAAATAAGAATGGTTGATTAAGTATTCTTAATGTAATATGTAATATATGATATTACATTAATGTACCTAACTAATATACTAAATCACAGTTTCAAAAATGCAATGCAATGCAATAATTTCAGCATTTAATTTTTAAGCCTAATTTAAAAGTTATCTTTAAGTTATTTTTAATCCAAAAGATTATGACTGATATAGTAATAAATATAATGAAATTATCCGACACAACGTTCCTCCTCATGTAGGTCATTACTTATTAATTAGGCAACGTAATTAATTTGCGATCGATGAAAATTGCTAAGTGGAACGAACAGAATCATATTAAAACGAACTTGATAAGTTCCGGAAACTTGACGTTATAAATTGGTAGGGCTGTGAGTGTAGAGCGATTTTACACATTTAAATTAAGAACTGGATTTGACTACTGGTCGCCCCTTAAGAGCTCGAAGAACGAATGCTGTATAAAGTGTCCTCCGTACGAGAAAATGTGCCAAAAAAGGAAATAACGGCAGTGCGCAAGCGCGGGCGCCCGCTTGCGTGCGCGTGCGTTTTAATCTCTCGAGTGTTTGTAATGTGTGTACATTATTTACTTTGATTAATATTTTGTTAACAGAACTAAGACTTCTAGAACTAAGTTCCACGCGAGATATAATGCACGTGGCCGCAGGGAGGGCGGGCGAGTTGACCCTCCCCCATTCCCCTCCAGCCAGTGCCCCGCAACATGCAGCTGCATCCTGATATTCGCACAACCCCTTTTTTATTGTAACTTTTCTTATACATTTTTCCACATTTCATTTAGCATTCGTTGGCAAACTTAATTAAGTAACGCCCGATCAAGTCGGATGTGATGGGCGATAATATCTCTGAAGAATATTTCTTATCTTCAGAACTCATAGATACATATTAAGCTGTCAGTCAGTCAAGGATTTCATAGTACCTATTTGTATTGTATTTTGAGGTATTTAGGACGATATAAAAAGAAAATTTCTCACTAACCAGACGTTGAATGTAATAATATACTCGTAGTAAAACAACTTTGTGAGGCTACGAACGCGCATCGGTTTCGCCTTATTACAGTTAGTTATTACTTTTATTACAGTCAGTTATTTGGTGCAACATACGGCGGCAGCAGTATCTACATTGCTTCTTTCTTTTAATTTTTTAAGCTCACCATTAAAGCTTATTTGTACTTCAGTGATAATTCGATTTGCTACCTATCCTTACTATCTGAGTACTTCCATATACCGAATAAAGGGATAATACCTATCACAGGTTCTAAAGCATTAATTTAAAAGTTTGTTTAACTAGAAACTTTGCTGATTGCTAATTTTTTTTAAATCTTATCATTATTAACTTTATACGGTAACAACACCGTACAACGAGTCGGTAAAGTGGGTAAAGAATAGTTAATAAATTTAGTAAGACTGCGTTTCATCAATAAATCTATTACGAACAATCAAGTGATTCTCGAATCTTAGTACTGGACCTCAATTTCCAGTTAAGTAAAAGTAAACAAGTGAATAGCGAAATGTACAGAAAATGATAAAACTAAAGATCAATATTTGAAAATGGAGAACATTCAATCGAATAATGTTTTCACAAAGCCCCGCTGCGTGCCGTTTTAATGTTTCAAAGGTCCTATGTAATCACCATTTTCACACCGAAGCAGAATATCCTTATTCATATTTAAGATTTAGAATATTGCATAGATTCAACTCAAATTGGTTTTGATTCTGATTGTTGATAATACTATTATTCGCTCAGCACTTTTGGTCGGCAGTTGGCCAAGTACTCGCACTTGGCCTACGACTGTATTGCAGAGAGTTTGCAATTGCACACAAATTGGAGTATTGAGAATTGATATATAAAAAAAATAACGCTTCACACTCACAGCCCCACACTAGGATTCCAGTGTCGTGGTTTCCATAGACACATACAAACACAAATACACAAACACCTAGACCGAGAACAGAAATCTTAATTCATCATTTAAATTTCTGCCCCGCCGGGGATCGAACCCGGGACCCTTCGAATGGTAGACTGTCGTGGTAACTACAACGCGGCTCAATATTGAAGTAATCCCTTTTTGAAGGTCCGCGATTCGCATAAACGTGTGCCTTAATAGGTATGTGTAATAAGCACACTTATTACTAAGTGTTGACGTTGTTATTTAATAATAATAAGAATAACGAATCTTTATTGATAGAACATGTTAATATTACAATTATGTTTAGTTAGATACCTATAGTGTTTGTTTTGACTTATTTAACATTTTGAACACAAATGATAGTTGTTATACTTAAACATAATAATGTCCTCGTGCATGAAAGTTTAACAACTAGTCAGCAAGGCTCGGAGAGTATGTTATTTAAACATAACAAACATTTATTTTTAACATTTTTTTATCGTAAAAAAGCAACAAGCGATCATGAAAAACATGAACTGACTTGCATCACGGCGAATGAGAATCACGGAATAGAGAGAGAGGAAAATTCAACTGATTTCCGTCATGAGAATGGTAAGGATACCTCCCCGGGAAAACTTTATTAATTTTATCACTTAACAGGCCTAATGATATCTTCCGCATACTTATGTGAAAATAATGTTCGATGGTAC
>DWQK01002767.1:0-12544 GCA_018231225.1 Noctuana stator | reverse complement strand
AATCCGACTTGTAGTTCCAGAGATTAGCGCGTTCAAACAAACAAACTCTTCAGCTTTATATATTAGTATAGATTAAAGTTATTAGTACATTTTTAAGTAAAAAACGTGATTAATCAATGAATTCCGAGATTCATGTGCAAGACTAGGATTTTATTATAACACTGTAAAAGTGGATAGAAATAAATGCTCCAAGATAACATTTTATCAGTGGCAAGACCTCTACACTGGAGTGTGATGATGCGCGTAACAAATTAAGACAAAGTTGCTTCGAAATTTGGGTTCTGCATAGACCGTTACCTGCTTCTACCGACTTCAACATGAAGGAGGTTCTTTGTTCTGTTATACAATTTTCTTTTTTTTTTGCCCTTTTTTATCTACCTACATATATTATGTACACCGATAACTCAGTCCTTTGTGAATTCTAATGGTTTAATTATTTTAATGGATGTTTCTTTTGATTTAAGATTTTAATAGCAAAAATATTTTAGCATACTTTGATAGCGTTAACAGTAATGAGATTTGAAGTATTAAGTATTAAAATTTTTCTTTGTCGATAGGTAGGTACACGTGTGTATCTATAGCGTCTTGCTTTACTTGAACGAAAGTGAAATACGTTGGTAAATGTAGAAAATAGAGTTGTAGAACGATTGTATCGAATAATCCCTTGTAAATCTTACCTATACAAAACAATGAGGCTGAGTTTCTAATACGTATTTCGCTCCTGTCGGTTATAATAGACCGCCGTATATTTTCATCTGAGTGTTATGTTTCCTTTGAATGGGGTATCGATATCGACTGTATGGTATCGATTCCTATCCTTATTGTCGATTACTCAATTCAAATTATTTTATTGGTCTATTTTATTTTGTTTCTCATTGTAAATTTCGTGATAGATTTAACTCAAGCGCTTGTAATGTGTAACAGTTTAAAAATGGTAAACTAGACGAGTTCAAGTAACACAGCGAGTGTTGCAGCCTTCAATGATTTATTATTAGAAAACATTCTTGCGACACTTGTCACACGTTTAATCTATTACGGTCTATTACGAAACTGAAGGTGTAATGTACCTATTTTCTGTCGCGAAGATTGATGAGCAAAAACCTTGGTGTAAAAATGTATGTTTCCGAGAGCCTTTGTGTTTTTCAGATCGTGTAACAGTGGTTGATTGACGGAAAGATAAAAACGTCTCGGCATACGTCATAAATTGCTGGTATGTAAGTTATTTGGAAATCAAAATACGGTTATGTCGTTTGCGGTTTATTATTAATATATTTTCTCTTAAATTATAGTATGAGTTAGTAAGGCGAACATACAAATACATATTCATGTCAACGTTCTGTTAGCAATGCAAGCATAAGATGCACTACTTCCGGGGTATGGCCCTGCCTTTGTTCACGTAAAATGTGTCTTAATATGTTACGTTGAATCAGTACCCATAATGTAACCACTACTACTGGCTTCGCAATATTTTAGTAATGGTCCCGATCAATTAAAAAAAAAATCATCAATTACTACTGGCTTTGCAATATTTTAGTAATGGTTCCGATCAATTAAAAAAAAATCATCAATTATAAATACGAACGAACGAAGTACGACTACTGCGAATTTAACCCCTCATTATCATAAAACTTCGCATACTACATATATTTGCGTCGTCCATAAATTACACGAGATAGAGATGTGTTAGCAACGTGTTCTCGTTCCCAACATTACAATGGTTGAGATTCATCTCTGACAGTTACAGGTCGTTTAATTAATGTATTCCTTTGCGTTTTACGTATCGGCGGTTGCATTTCATTATTTTCCGTGTTCGCTGCGGGGCGGGCTCGCACTCTGATTAGCTTATCTGTGGCCGTTTTAGATAAGTCGTTGCGTTGTTTTAATTCTATTATATTATCTGTGTTTCTATTGATAAACACGGGCTTACGTGTCTGTAGGAATCAGAAGGTGGCGTTATCGCGGTAATTTTTTTCTTTCTTATTTAAAAAAAAAAAACGTTACAACAGATTTTAACCGTGACCCTTGCAAAAGTTTTTACACTCCTGCAATCTTATTGTGACTGAAATAAATAAATTTTTGCCTCTGACTGTGTTTAAATAAATATAAAATACTCTGTACCACAGCATGTTGATGTTTTGTTAAGGTTACTACGTTGCAAGTTGTTTAAGACTACGAGAACTGTTTTCTTCGAAAGCTTAAATTCAATCACTTGTACTCGTATTAATGATAGGTTTGTTTTCACGATTGTCCATTGAACGCGTGTCAAACTAACGACTTACAATCTGCAAATCTTTCCGTCGATCGCGCTCGTGACGCGCAAGGTCGGGCCGACATAACAACATGACGTGTCGTCGTAGGCTGTCCACACTTGTATTGTACTTCTTTAACACGCTGAAACCCCATTTATGAAAGACTAGCTGGTGCCCGCGACTTCGTCGGAACAGGATTAGTATTTCGAGCAATTCGCTCAACATCTTTATAAATTATACTTACTCTATGTGTTATTCTGATGAACAAGTAAGCTATATTATTGTAAAGTTTCATTAAAATCCATTCAGTAGTTTTTACGTGAAAGAGTAACAAACATACATCCATCCATACTTACATACTTTTGCGTGTATACATTAGTAGGAATCTGCAATAAAACTCACCAGTGCAGCTCCGCCGCCGCATTTTCCCAATAGGTCATTTCCGAGGCTTCTAGTCCTAACTCAGGTTATAAGTCGTTTCATTTTGAGGCCGCAATAAGCCGCCTCGAGCCCGAACATACCATGATTTACAAGCATAATCCCTCATTCTGGCTCATACGGGTCCTACTCTACATAGTGCGAATGATCTAAAGGGCTTCTTAAATAGATGCGTCACTTATGAAGGGAAATCACATCGGGGTGTCGAAGCAGCTTACGAGCACGAGGTCTTTTATAAAGAAACTTGCTAAGCAAGTTGTATTTGTTAGCAATACGGTAATTTGTATTAACTTCCTTAAACTTCAATAAAAGAAAAATTGTTTTTATTAAATTCATATATATATATTATATAGATGTGATAAGAGTAATGAGAACTGCTGATATTGTAAGAAGTTTGTAAAGGCACTACTAAAATATTAATTTTCTTCTTCATCTTTTTCGGATGTTTTTCGTAATACGAAAGTCAGTTACTGGCTTCATTTATTTATTCAAGAAATGGAAGTAAGTTATAGAATGGTCGGTATTTGAAGCAATTATCTTCTCTAACAGTCGTTTGATGTGTCATGTTCAATCGTCAACAAATGGGCTCATTAAACTTATTACAAGTTACATATAAGTATGGGTTTTAATATGAGTGCAATGTATGGCGGGGCAAGTGGACGATAACCACCTATAAGGAATTTTGGCATAAATAGCTCACATTTTAGAACTGTGTTTGTGAACGTGAACTTATTTGGATTCTATAACCAAAATAGCTGGACTTCATTCCTACGATATTGGTTACTAAATAAGTGTGTTTTTAAAATTATGTTTCGTTTGGGCATATGTATAATATGAAAACATAAAGCTGATTAACTTTTTATGCGCTCTACAAGCTTAAGAAATTGGTATATGATGCCAGATCAATTTCTAAACGTTTATAGTTTCAGAATCTCGATTGATTTATTTTTCTTGTTACGTTCCCTATTACATAATACATTAAACATTCCTACCTGCTCTGTTCTCTTTATTATTTTTTATTTATTTATTTTCCGGGGCGATATTTGTGATGTATGTCCCATTTTTTCGTTTTCAAATAATTCGCGTAACTCGGTTATCTGAAACGTGGAATGGAATTGTTTATGAGATAAATAATTATGACCGAGTCGACCCGTATACGAGGCGACGATGTGCAGTCTGAGCTTAACCCGTTTAAGAATTTTCTAGGTCGACGCGGACAGTTGGGAAAATAATCATGGGATATGGATACACTGTACGCTGTGTTTATTTGTGTACTTTAAACAAGGAATAGGTTAGAATAACAATGCCATGCTGTAAAAATATGTTGTGACGACGTTAGAGATATTGTACATGTGGAGTTAGGCCGGGCCCTTTTCTAGAATTTGCGTTTTTGAACGTGAATAGGTTTTTTGTTTTGTTTTATTAACACAATAGCTTTTACGTAATGATGCAAAGTTAATTTAATATACTGATTTTAGTAATTTTATTTTAAGATTACAGTGACGCAAAGTGTAGGTCTGTTTCAAGCTTACAAGTATATATATAATATAAAATTATATTATGTTTATTCAACTGGCATTATACATAAACAAAGACGACATTCAATGGCCTAAGGCCTGCCAGCGTAACCCGTACGATCATTAAATGCATAATGCATACGAATACATTAAACCGACTAGGAAACGTATTCGTAACCCCTCTCTGCAGGTGCAACACTGGATATGAAACATTCTCTGTAAAAAAACATGGGAAACAATAACACGTGATTGTGAAATTTATAGATCCACACTAGGATACCCTGTTTCGTGGATACGACGGACACACACAAAGATAAATACTCAAACGTGGAACACAATATATATTTTTTTAATTTACATTTCTGCCCCGCCAGGAATCGAAACCTTCGATTGGTGGATCGACTATACGGGTCGTTAACACTAGTTGTCTTGTCAACAATGAAGTTATATAATAGGTATATGATTTTATGTTCCTTTGTTACGTTTGTTTTTCTTCGTAAGTACACGTGCAGCCAACCACACGTAATACCTAGTAATTTAAAAAAAAATTAAAATGTTAGATCTGAATACTTTTAAAACATTATTCTAAAGACTCCTTCTACCAATATGCTTATTAGGATTAAATAACATTGTGTTCGTCTATGCAATCACAAAAATTGTTGCCATACAAGACACATATATTACACATAAACATATTAAATGTCTGTGTTCTTGTGTTTATAATTAAATATTATCTATGGTAACTTTATTCATAAATTAACATTAACATGATTGCATATAATGTTATTTAGCTATAATATCCGATTATTATTGTGTTGCAACTTTAATAAATGCTTAAAAATATATTAGGTACTAGTATGAAGAACATAATTAAATTTCGTAGTTTTGTACTATATGTTTGTTTGTTTCCCAGATATAATTAAATAATTATCAGATTGCAATTCTATATCAGATTGTCTTCTTGCCTATAATATGGGGTGAAATTAAGAGAAATTACATGCGATTCGCGATTCAATTGACCACCACGTTCAGATAGTGTCTTGTATGTGTGTTTTTATTTAATGTAAATTTATTTCAATAGAAGTAGGCAAGGCGTGGAAGTGCACGAATTGCGCGGCCAGTTAATGAGCTGAGTGCACATAAATTGCGCCTTAACCTCGCCGAGGTTGTAAACATTGCGAAATTGCAGGAAGCGGTCATTTTATATTGGAGTGAGTAATTAACAAGCCATTTCGGACTTTTGTCAAGTTCACTATAAACGTTTTTTAACATAATAATAAGCCCGCGGTGATTTAAATCACCGGTTTTGAGTAAATGTCAATAATATTATGTGTTTGCTTTCACAATTCACACGTAGTAGGTAGGTAGAGATACATCGAAAGAGCTTGCGGAATTCAATTTGTTGTGCAGTTTTTAACAAATAGTTACTTTTTGTCGAAAGCTCGATCGAATCACTTTCGCAAATCCATTGAATTTGCTAAAATGTGTCGATTGCGTTGCATGCATTGATTCAGCGACCGGTCGTTTGTGCGTCGTTAGCCTCGGGTCAATAGCGGCTAGTTGAGTGAAATTCTACATTTCATCGATGTGCGCCCGTGAGTAAATGAAAGGGATTGTGGCCGGCGGTTATTGGCAATTTCACCGTGCGACGCGGCCCGGGGCGGCTCGTTTCCCGGGAGTTAGGCGTCGAGATATCAGTTTTTGCTCGTCCGGCACTGGCCAGATGTAATCGTTGACTTTCTACAGCTGGTCGGCCGCCGGAGCGGTTTCACTTTCAAGCGGCGGCGGAATGCGGCCGGACCTCCGACCCGCGCCTGCCATGTCACCGTCGAACCTCCTCTCCCGTCGCCCTTATGATGCACACTGATCGAGGAAACTAAGTGACACCGGACACCAGATGCCTGTCCTTTGTTACACCGCATTTTCTTAGGTCAAGTTTTTGTTCTTATTCGCTCTTTTTGCTCACGAAAGCTTGCTGTTCTTGGTATAATCGGGGCACGACTTGAAAATAATTTCTTGATGTCTGTAACAAAGTTAAATATTATCTTACTTTTTGGTTTGAAGTCGGTTTTAAATTTTTCTTTAAATAATTCACCGTGTACTGTGTTTTTGGAATTTGGAATTGTTCTCTAAAGTGACTTGACAGTTCACCTTCGCGTGTTTACGATTGCGCGCCGCCCGACGCGTGTCTTATTCGCATTGGAGTCTCGTATTAACGACAATGTCCGAACTTGTTTTGCATGTCGTCTCTCTGAAAGGTAACTCGGATTGTTACTCGGAATGGAAATCGAATACGACACACCAAGGGCGCGATTAGTCGGGCGTACTGCGGGACGTCATCATCGAACGGCTTGGTGGTTAATTTTGATTCGACACGCGGCCCGAATATCTGAGTTGGATTCCGTCGGCGGCTATCCGCGCTAATATCTTATTCGTGTCATTAGTGCGAAATGCCAGCCGCTTGGCACCCGCGGCGCCGGCCTAGCGTTCCTCGCGGCCGATGCACCGCCCTGGGCCGCACCAGCTAAATTCGGGACCGTTGCATCACACATCACTTTCGGTTTCGTTTGTCACGCGGCTATTTTAGATGGAGTGTCGATTATTAGAACTCTGTTTTTAGCCGGGCCGACCGGTCGGCCGCCCCGCCGCCGTCTATGACTAACTACGGTGTCACGAGGAAACTTCCACTAATCAATTTAGGTACTACGACCGACCTCGTACTTCCTAATTAAATAAGATCACGGCTAAAAGAGGACACAATAAGGCTAGAGGCGAGTTTCAAAGTCAGTGTGCAAGTATGCAGCGGCTCTCGGTAGCATGCAGTTATCTCGACTTTGCGGAACGAAACCCGATCCGTATGGAGTGGCGCGTGAGCGAGGCCACTGCGTCCACTACGGCGGCCGGCCCCTGTAAGATCGCGGTGTAAGCAGTTTCATTGTAAAGTCTTTATTGGCTGGCACCCTCTGTCCCTAGTAAACAACCGTTAAATCAGGCTTTTTTCCGGCATCTACAATGGGCTATAGAGGACGCCCTTCGCCAGCAAGGCCATTTCAGTTAGCGAATGTTCACCTGCTGTAAACCAGGGTTGCGCAACGGTACACCGGCGCGACAATGTTCCGCACGTGGGCGATCACCAGATCGAGAACAATCGCGCCTCTCATTTAACACAACAAGCGTTGGAATGCGGGCTCCCGATATCGTTACAAAACCGAGTGTAACAGCGGGCCAATGTCACCACGGCTCCCGTGTTGACTTTTGATTGTTTCTATGGTAATGCGCTCGCCGTGCCCGCATCGCGTATTCGCAGCGCGCACGCGTAGGCGACTAGATTTTCCAACGCGGGTTGGGCCACTCGCATAATGTAGGTACGGCTTGACTTAGCGAAAGTCTAGCCGACCTTCGGCGCCTAGATATGGGCGGTAATAGGTACCACGGATCTCGGCTCTATACACCTGATCGAGATTCGACTTGGAAACCGCCAGCAATTGACGCGGTTATGTCAATGCACGGCCGCATACGTTATGTCAACGCACATACTCGTAGTACGAGTACGTACTTACTCGTAAATGTGTCATTGACTGGGTATCGCATATCCTAGAGATCTCATCCACATCCATAGTTTCCGATTACACTCCCCAGGTGTTGTCAACGAGTTTACGGATTTATTATTCGTGTCATCTAGGTATCATGGTTTAAAATCGAACGGCTATAGGTCAAGGTGGGTTTTCTTGGGAAAGACTTGTATATTGCGAGCGCTCTGCACGTTACTCTCTCCGTATCATCGTCCCCGACACGATGCTTATACGCCTATCTTGTCGACAATATTTTTGTAGTAAAGATTCCAAGTATGCGCGCATGCAAGATTGTATCTCTTATCAACTGAGTGTGAGTAACTAATTTTAGAATGCGATCAGATGGTGTGCAGTGTTCTTGCGACTCTTTTTATTCTATCTCGGCGTAAAATATCTGATTTACTGTGCACCATCTGAATGGAGAATTTATGTTCGTGTGTCAGATTGTGAAGATAGTCCTGAGGATAGTGTGAATGATGCAGCAGACGATTGTGGTGAGGCAATAGTTATGGATGACTTAGTATTTGATCAACTCGTCGGTCTGGATCCGGAGTTCGCGTGAATCATAAAGTTATGAGAGTAATAAATGAGAAATGATGTAATGAGAACGCGGGCTTTCCCGAAGTTGTAAAATTCGGCCATGTCCTTTAACGAGATTACCGATATTGTCCAGATATTGTCATATATGACAAATAAAAATTTGCATGTAATTTTATGATCAATTAAAGATTCGATGAAAGATTTCTGTTGAAATAATGTCGTTGTCAGTAATTGATGCGCGTGACCCAGAAATTTGATTTCTTAGTTCTTTCTGTGCGTGACGTTTTCTCAGCGCGCGCGTGACTATCTATCGGATTATAAGTTTCTTTATCAATTTTGTTATCTTTTTGCAAATTCATTGGAGGCGAAGGGGCCTCGCGGGCTAATATCGCCGTCATCGGCGTTTCTCAATCTTATTGTTTGCGCATGTGATGGACGCGACCGTTGTTGTACAGCATGCACTCCCCTAGCTAACCTTGAGCTGCGGTCATTGACTGGATCGCTCCCATTGCTCTCGCCTCTAATTGTACGCTTCCGGTGTATTTCCATCATTGCACAGGACCTAGGACACGGTTCGCCACGTGCAACACCAACGTCGTAAATGTTTACGACTTTCAATCTATATCGGCGTCGATGTATTCAAAGCGTTTGTTTGTAGAGTTTGAATGAATAGATTTACTGATAGCTGGCGCTATAAAGAAACTGCGTAGTATCTGAGATATTGCTTTTGACCATGTAGAAGTATCTGATACAGCATTTATAAGAACAGTACCTGAGGTGCTTCAATTACGTATATAGAATTACTTTCGAAAAATACTTAAGAGGTTCTAAAGATCTGGGTAAAATGAGAAAGGATTATGGATAATTGAATATGGACAACTTTACGTGTATTTATTTGAACCTTGTGTTGAATAAACAGTCGTATACGTCGTCGGATCTCACGAGCGGGACGTATTGGCCATAAACGCGCGCGTTACTCTAGCATTCCTCGGGGATTTATCGGTCGTGCGCGGCGCTACGTAAATATAATTAGAGAGACCATCTATCAGGCGGCGGAAGGGCGAGCTATCGCCGCAGTAAATCTACTGCGCTCAGGACTTCTCAATCCGCTGCGCGCCGGAGATAGGGCAGGCCATTCCATATCTGTGACATATATTTTGACGCGTTATCTAAGAATTTCGTGCGCAATACACACAATGTTCTAGATATATGCACGCGAATCGTCCCCCAATAAGTAATATGTATTAGGGAATGAATAAACAATACAATGCATTATTTTGTTACTACTCTGCTAACTGTTTCGTCGTAGTTTTTAAGTTAAGATGGTGGACTTAAGTCCGCTTTAAAGCTGGCGTTGACACATTACGAGTATGTCACAACGGCCGCCATAGCGTGCTGCTAGTTTAGTTCTTTTAATTAATGGTTAAATATGGTTGTTTGTATGCTCGTTCGGCACTTCTATCTTGAAATAAATAAGTGGATCAGCGTCCCAATTACGCGCCATAAACAACCAACCAATACTAAATGTGTGGTGCACTGACCCCTCTCAATAGTCTATTCTCTATACTAATAACTTAACACCATTCAGCTCGCGTGTCGTCCGTCCATCCATACGTCACAATCAGCGGGGATTAGGACCCCGGTGCCTACTGCTTATTCGCTTAGAGCCGTTTGTCTACGGGATTACGTTAATTTATGATGTTCTAAGTCATCGGCGCTAAACTTGGATCGTGTATTTCTATGTTAGGTGCATGACCCTAACATAGAAATACGCGATCCAAGGGGAAGACTTGGAGCATACTTGGACTTTAATGAGGATCGGTGGAGATATCTGGGTAGTGGCCAAATCATCTCAGATCTGCCAAGGGGTTTAGGGTAAGAGTAGGTTTACGACAATTGTAGCTTGGACCGGCTTAACGTGCCTTCCGAAGCACATCAGCGTGCATGAAATGTGCAACGGTCACCAATCCGACTATCGACAGCGTACCACCCACAGTACTGAGAATTGAATCTAGGATCTTCATAATACCAGACGAACATAGTAACCACTATACCACAACAACTCACAAGAGATATGATTTTATCAGTTCGCTTTGGAGCGTGGCGAGTCCAGCTGTGGGATATAAAACGCGCTCGAGTCACGATTTTGAATACGCAATACACAAGTAGGTACATTGAACAATTACACACTTCGAAAACAACTTTGTTCTGCAGATCTATAAACTTTACCTAAACGCTGCGAAATACAATCCTTGAGAAAATAACACTTAATTTAAACGGCGTTTTGAAATACTATACCAACAGGTACATGAAAGGTTCGCTATCGTAGAGATTTTATTATACGCGTTGAGTAAAATGTATTGCGTTCTGTTACTTCTGATACATAAGTATTGTATTACATTTGGTACATATAGAAAAATGCAAGTAATGCAAGGACGCGAAAAATTTCAGTTTAATGTGTAATTTTAATTGGTTGAAGACTTGGACAAGTACATTTTGTTTTATCGATTGTCATTTATCGCTAAAATCGTAAATTATTTATTTTGTCGATTTGTAGGTATATTTTGTAAAAAAGGTTGTAAGATTATTGTTGTTGTCAATTTTTTTAATGGGGCCACCGAATTATTTAAAAGAACAAACAGTAACTTTCACTGCAGATATACATACCTATATTAATTCCAAGGACAAGAGAATGACTGAATGTTGTTGGTACCTATAGTCTGTCCATAGGGTGGTCACTCGCCTTCACATAGCGGTATTAGCATAAACCGTGCGCGTTGAAGCCGCCCAGTCGTTATGCTCTGCGTCCCGTCTTGGGAATCGAGGGGTGTCCATAAGAAATGCTCACGACCCAAAAGCACGGGTCAAGTCATTGATGGATTGATGTGTCATGCATTGTATGATATTAGAAAGAAAGAGGGAAAAACATTCGTCTTGATATCTGTCGTCTTTTTCGATAAATTAGTTTTTGATTTTGATAAAAAAAAAAGGTTTTATGAATTATGACCATTCTATACCCAACTGATTTTTTCTCTTTTATTATTTTTTTTTTAATTGCGCATGTAGTTTCATTATTTTTAATACTTCGTAACTTCAATTAAATGCGCTGTTGAACGAATTAATGTGACTTATTGTCTACAATACGTCAATTCAAACCTTTCAACAAGACAAAGGAACGCTGCGCTGGCTGCAATTTAAGTAGGTAGATATGATTAAAATATTTGCATGAAATCTCGTACAGTTCGAGTCAGCCAGTCACATTTGCTCAATGTCACCTTATGTTGTTTGATATTCGAGACTGCCTTTAAAATAATATGCACATACTCGTACATAGTTATTCAATATTTAATTTTTCTATGCATTATATAAAGTCCCCCGCCGCGTCGATTGTCTTGTCTGACTAAACGTTTCAAAGACTGCTTAACAGATTTTCTTACGGTTTTCATCAATGGACGTAGTGGCATGAGGAAGGTTAAGGTGTATCATTTTATAAAAGTTTTGTAAAATTGGCTGAAATATGACGATCTAAAGAATAAAAATGTCCACGATATCATAATGTAGGTTGTAAGGTGGACTCGCAATAAAATATTGAAAAATGCCTTCTTATACGAGCACCTACTACTGTATCTTTAGAACAGTGTCAGGCAGTACTAAAGAATTTTTGATAATGATATAAATTATTTTTAAATTGAATTCAGTAGTTTCGCCACAATAGACTATAATTTCAAAAAAGGATTGTACTGTATTTCTTTCGACTAATTAGACAGTCTTTTTTTTAATGTTTGTAACCTCATAACTTTCGACTTCTTCTCCGGATTTTGATGACTCTTTTTTTTTTTAAAGCTGGTGTTTCCCGTGTGGTGCCATTTCAATTTGGTTCAGTTGTGATAATGGCAACCACGAGAAAACCATATAAGTATTAAATTTGCAAATTTGCATTAATTACGTTGTTTTTGTAACGCAGCTCGCGTTATAATAATTATAATTATAATTGAGACGGAACATTTATGAACAATGATTAATTATAATCGTCAAATGCTTCCCACTGTTTCAATTTTATGCAGTTGCCGTATTTGTTTTAAAGTAGGTACTCGTACCTACACTCATAATATGATGACTGGCGGATACATCGATAAGGCTGGGGTTGAAAATATTATCCTGAGTCGTTTATGCGAATAGCAAACCATGAATATTTAATGAGACATCCGCCTTAACTGTGACCTTTATT
>DWQK01002766.1:0-12544 GCA_018231225.1 Noctuana stator | reverse complement strand
TGGCACCCACGACACAGGGAATCCTAGTGTGGGGCTGTGAGTGTGAAGAGTTATTTTATTTTAAAATCAAATAAAATATCAATGTACGAGTATAATATCACAATCCTATACAAATTGACGGTGTTATGTTTTATTGTTTTTACTTAGCTAAATATCGCTATCTTTACTTGAGGTTGAAGATTAAAAGAGATAGCCATAGTTGTATTTAATTTTAAGATTAATAAGAAAGTTCGATAACAGTTTGCAAAATATAAGCTAACTGATTCACTACTTCATTACTTACAATAAACAAACTGATTGAAGAGCTTGACAAAGATTCATTAAATTGCAGAATAAGTATTATTTATTAATGCGTGATCGATCCGTCATTGAATTTGCTCTTATTCACTAATTTATTCTTATTCAGCTCAGCTCCGTTCAAAGGTACCATGTGTTGTGTTGTATCGATTTTGTGTAACTACGAGTAGCGCGGCGTGTGACGTGTGCTCCAACAATGTTGATTTGATACGTTACGCTATGTGCTTTGTATCGGGAAATCGCCCTCACTGTTATTTTTATTGACTACTTGCGTAATCTTTTGTGCATTATTAAAAAAGAAACGCATATTAAGAAAACCCTATGAATTGATGGTATCCTATTGTTATGTTAGATCTCTGTCGCTTTACCACTAAACTAATTTTAGTAGTAGGTATAGCTATAGACGTACCTATAATGTATTCTACCTATTATAAATTTATTAATATCTTTTATACGTGACTAATAATCAAGTAAATTTTTAGTTCGTTCACGCACGCGGTGTCGTTAGCAAAAGCTAGTCTAAACTAAATAAGGGTCAATAAAAATCCCTAAATTCGAACCCTTATCTTGATGCCTCGCGGCGTTGAACGGATCTTAATGAGTTAACTTTCCTCTCGTTTTTTCTTTGAAAGGTCAAAAGATTAAAGACGCTTCACCGAAGCGTTCTTTTTTCTTTATCGCGTCATTTGTAACGCTTTCGAGAACTTCAGTAATTAAAAGTTTTTTTTAAATATAGATGGCCAGTAACGTCTATACTGAGTTTTTGTTACGAGACATAAATAAAAAATATTTATTATCTAGTTTTTCGTCTTCTGTAGTAATGACCAAACGGCAATAGGGGATAGAAATTAATAAAAAAATATTTTCTATATTTTAGATCGGCTTTGCCTTTACCTTAAACCATAATTTTAGGTATGTAATACGATTTCATATTGTAATCTGAGTGTCATAATTCTTATATTAACTCAATAACTACGTTTACATGTATATTGCTTGTTGTCTACGTGCAAAGAGATATACCGATCTAAAATAAAGATAAACTTCTCTTTTCCATAAATCAGTGGAGGAACGGACATTATCTGAGGCAGTCTTCTATAATAGAATTGCTATTAAATTATGTATACATCCAAAGGAGAAACAAGTTTTAATTAATTTCTCGTCTATTAAACAGCACGGTTAAAAAGTTTTCAAAGTTTTACGTACAAAGATCCTTATTCGGCAGCGCCTACAGTTTTATTTTCTTAACTTTAACCAATTCTCTTTGATTCAAACGCTTAGCCTTCTTTGGCTTCCACGCAACAATATAATTATAATTACCAATACTGTTCAAGTGTCTCTTTTAATTGATTTTGTACAGTTATATAAATCTTAAGTAACTACCTATAGGTAGCAAATCATATTAGTAGGAAAAGACAACACTTCATTTGAAAAAGATTTTCATATTTGGAAGCTACTATAGCTTACTTTAGATACTCCCACCTTTCATAAAATGAAAACTTAATTTTGTAAATTAATTACAAACACAATTCTCACCCTCTCAAAAATAACAAGCTTGTTCATTACACGACGCAGAATATGAAAAACAAAGCAACTTAGACTCGTTAACGAACCCAAAGGTGCGTGTACTTCCAACGTCATTACGACAGTTACGTGTTGCGAGTAAAACCGCACTGTACAAAGTTGAAATTAGCAAACCTGGAATTGAACAACAAACTTACAAATACATTGGAGGTTACTGAGCTGAGATTAGCGCGTGAGCCTTCATTTGCTACTTTTCAAGTTTTTAAAGCAATATCCTGAGTCATTCGTTCGTCTAATTAGGGTCTAATTATTAATTGAATGAAATCATCTATTAGATAATAAATAATTAACATCTAATAGATAATTTATCGTAAAAATAATATGAATTTACCTATTAAATACTAGGTACGTTTTTAGCGTACTCACTGGGTTGGAATAAGCGCAAAAAGTCACCTCTATTTCATAAACAATACCTACGTCTACTTAATCTTATCCTGCATAAACGAGGTAAAATATTCATAAGATATAAGCATTAAATGTTATCAAATTGCGTTTAATAATTATAATAGATTCAAGAATTCCGCTCTTCATAAATATTTAGCAAAAATTTACAGTTTAAGGCGATTATGAAATGTTATTCGAGAAAATAAAGGCGCCATTAGACATAATTCCATTCGGGAGAGATATTGAAAGCGACCGTCGCCGCGTCGAGGGACTGAGTTTACATAAGTATAGATATATTATATACGGGTATATAATAACTAAGCCGTCTGAAAGTTCAAGTATAATATTTGAATTACATTAAAAACGTCCAGTAAATCAGGCCGACTTTTCCCTTGCTACATTTTACATTCCCTGAAAACTAGGCTTGCGTGTGTGAGGTTTTTTAAAAATGTGTGCATGAGGGCGCCCTTCAACTTCAACGTTCGTGTGAGGGAAATGTACTCGTATTTGACAAAGAACTTTTGTATTTTCTTCAGAGAATAAAAAATAATTATATTCATTGGCTATTACCAACGTTAGTTTAAGGAATGTCTGATCTATAGTTACCTATATTGATACATTGATGCTACACGAAATTTTTCTTATAAAAAGTTTTGGACAAAACTTATTGTAACATAAGAAGCAATAAATAGAGTATGAGAAAGTCACATTTTAAAATTGATATTTCAACTGAAACTCTACCAAATTTCTAGAAATACGCAAGTAAGTAATATAAATTGACTTGTAACATAAAATCCAAGGTAAGTAGATAGTGTAGGTAGGTACCGAGTACGTAACATGAAAAATTGAAAACTGAAAAGTAATCTCCTAGAGTAGTTGCTGCGGCAACTTTTTATTTTTTACGAACTTAGAAGAATACTTAAGGTCATAAAGGGTACTATGCAAAGTGCCAATGTCTGTACGATGACTACGATATACTTGCATACATAATTAATTTTGTTTTGAATAAATTTTAACATGATAAGAACATTGTAAAGTAGAACACATTTTATGATATTATGAAAGGTAGATAGGTACGTCATAACATTCCCAGCACTTTTCTTTGCAATTTCGTATAAGCAATGAAAACTGAAGTTCATAGATTAAATCAACCTTCAAACGAGACAATTTTGGTTAGTATTTTTCACTATTATTCTGCATTTTCTTTCTAAACATCCAAACATTACTTGCGTATTAAATGGCTGTATCCTTACGGCAATATTAAGGCCGAATAGGCGATAAAATGACAGAATTCTATTCCGTATTGTGAAGGACAAAGCCGACAGCTCGACACTCAGATTTATGAGCTACGAAACGATCTACTTTTAGATGATGTATGAATTTCTATCATAGGCATCGTAGGTACCTATAGGACCTTTAATAATGATGTTGCAAAAAAAGAAATAATAAAATTATAATTATACGTAAACAGATAGGCAATAACTTTTTAATAACCTTGACTAAAAAATACTTTTAAATACGTTTCAGCCACAGAACTTTGGGCGGTTTAGCAACATCCGACACGGGCTGACTACTAACCCATATCCCTAGCAATCCGAATTGGAGCAGAATGGTGTAGTATGCACTAAAGCTTTCCAGCTTGTGGGGATAAACTCGTGCCCAACAGTGGGCCAAAAAGGGTTGCAAGCAAGTGGACACGGAATTACTTCAAGATTTATTTGTAATTTTGTATAGATCTACTTACCTTTGCAATCTTATGAAGAAGTGCAGTTGTGGAACTGGTCTTAAAGAGTCCCAGGGCTCGCCGACGCAGCCCCTGCCCAAGACATGCTTCAACAGCCCCACAGAGCGCGGTCACACCACCACTCTCCTCGTGAACAAATTTACGGGTTACAGCCTGTAGGAAAACAGCAAATGTAAGGCCTATTTATTTAATTTACAATAGTAAATAAATAAATTATGCCCCATGGTCATAGCCCTACCCGATAGGTATATAGAACAGAAATTTAAATTAATCATTTAAACTTCTACCCGTTGGAATCGAACTTCATGTACCTAACATTGAACGTATTACCTATAAAAATAGAATTCAAACTTTCTTCTTCCTTTACTTTTCAGTCCCATCCTTATTGCTATTTCGATATAGCTACTAAACTACTATCTAATAACTACTAACTACTAACTAACAAGTAATCTACAAAGCAAGCGAAGATAACTAAACAAGTTCGTACATTTTATGTCGTTCGTACGTCATGACGCTTATAACTTTGTTGCATACGTTACATTACTCGTATATACGAGTATATAGCTTCAGTGATATCGACTCAAAAGTACTCGTATACTTTGCCGTTACCGTATGGTCCGTAAAGTAGATATTGCCATTTCGATTTGGCTGGTGAGGTAAGGGCTACTATTTATTGGGGTTTGGGGATACCCATCAATTTCGCTTTGGGGGTCCGTGAAATGACTGTATAGTACACGTTTCCCCGAAGCTTTTTCCCGTGTAATGTGTCTGATGTAAACATAAAGTATAGATGAATTGACTTCTTTATTTACTTATGTCTATTAAAAATAGGTTAAATGTTAAGTGTATTCGCTTTGAAACGTTCTTTCAAAAAAAGTTGTTTCTAAGTGTAAAAAACCGATCTGTTATATCGAAATTTTGTTCAACGGTGCTATATTTTATTTTACTTATTTAACTTATTTCAATATGTTGTTACGTTTTGACAACTCTAGTATCCGGTTCCCTATTTTGAATCTAAATTATCCAAGAACCTACTCAAATATACGCAAAAATTTCATATAACTAAATCTGTATCGCCGCTTAGGTTCAGTGACAGCACGAAGCACGCATTCAGAAGATTCATATACCTTCAAAATATTCCTTAACATTACGTAGCACAGAAATGATACCTCTTCCATCAACTGCTTGACCTCCTTCTTGACTGCTGCTATTAGTTTCTCCTTCTGCTCAGCACTGGGGTCAGCCACCGACGCCGACGGCATTTCTTCTGACCCACCTTCCACTTTGAAATGTGAGGTAGGTTTAATGATAAGTATCTAAAATTTTAGCTTAGAAAGGGCTTGAGCTTCATATTAAACATAAATGACACACTAATAAATTTTTCGAACTGTTGAAATTTTTATTAGATAAGCTATGAAAGTAAACATTACAGAATATTTCCATTACCGTAAAACAAATTGGAAAGATTTTCTATAAGTAGGTATTTACAGTTATTGGATCTTCTGATGAACAAAGTGTCCACCATATAGACTTTTCCCGCCATTATTGGACGAATAGTCTTGTATTCGTATTATATGTTCGGTTAGCGGACGACTAAACACTTTTATACGAAATTAACGTAGTAATAGTTCCTACCCATATTATACGGTGTACTTTGAGAAAACTACATAAAATAGACGACATCCTGAGTTCAGAACCTAGTTTAAGATTTATTACATTATAAGGATCAAAACCTGTCTGGCTTAAATCCGCTTAAGTGGGTTCTAATGATAGAAACTCAAAATTATTAACCAGCTCCACAAACTCCTTTCCGTTTTATTGAAAAACACCTTCCTTATAATGCCACTTCAGTGCCGTTATCACATAGACATTAAGATCAAACAAAAATACTTATACATACCTCTATCATTACACAAAATTAAACAGGCTTTGATAATGTTATATTTTTCACGGTTTGATCTAATTATAATTTAAATGTATCTACTGGACCTATATCTATATGTTGATATTTGACCAAGGTAAAAATTATAATACTACATACATATTTGATATATTGTAGGTACATAGCGGCACAGAGTACTTTTGTATATATAGATTCATAGCGGTTACATTTTCTTTCATTTATCAAAGAGAATAGAAACAGTCTTCTTGAATTTTAAGGCGAGGTTCAATATGTTGTCAGGTTTATAATAAGGACTAATACTGACATGTATCTATCCTACACTATACTTTTATTATTCTTTTTTCGCAGTACGATCCTTTTAAGAAATCTTATTGTTACAATACATCATTCATGTTAAAACTTACATTTTACTATTCCATTTATCAAATTGTTATCATCAATATAAACTCTCTCAGACAGACGGTCTCGGGAGACATTTATCGTATAATACCTACTTTACACAATGCTGTAGATAACATAACTACAATTTTCCCCTCTGCTGAGACAGGAAATACGATTAATTTTATTATATATTTGTTTCATTAATCCTCAAAAAATTGTTGTGGTCGCTGTTAAATATTTACAGAATGTTATTGTAAATGTTTAATACGAGTATAATGAGAGAAAAAGGAGGTTCAAGAAAAAATACCTCGGAAAAACACGAATTTACTTGGGCTATTCCAAGAACCAATTCGTATTCCGCTATAGGTACATTAAGTTAATAAAAACAATTTAAAACTCATAAATATGAAGATTTTTGTAAAACAGTAGTTAGGTAGGTATATACTTATTTTAATAACTACTTATATTATAACTACTTATATTAGCTTTTTTTGTGTTATATCAATTAAAAAAAATTAGAATTGACAAACTTCCGTGTTATAAACAATTATCTCTATACTTTCCATTATAACTGACATACAAAAGCTTACTCTTCAAAAGAAACCCTACATTTCTTTAAAAGAAAAATCATAACGTATTAGCGTCAATCAAAAGCTTAGAAAAGTTTTCCATTATGCTAGAGAGAAAAGTAATTCCCTCTGTGTATAGGTGCTGAAGTCTAAAAAGTGCTAGGCGGCGGCAAAATACCTCAATTGAAAAGTTTTTAAGCGCCCAGTTTTCCTGCTCTTTTAATTAATTGGTTACACGATATTACAACATAGGGGAAATATTTAAATAATTTACCAACAATTTTGTAGGCAACTTCCAATATATATTTCGGTAAAGTAAACTGGAAACATATTTCAGAAAGCCGTAGATACGATAGGAAGGTAAGATAGGTAGGCATCAGTAGCGAAAGGCTTAGGCAGCCCAAATCAGAATAGTTAAATTTAATTAGTAGATACCTACACATTTTAATAATACCTAATATTTCAGTAGGTATTACAGATTTTTTTTGAAATTGAAATTTATCTTTCGCTAATGGTAAGTGGTAGGTATGTAGCATTATAGCAATATATACAGCGTGCTTCTTTCTATTCATAATCTAACCGTTTGATCCTTACTTAGTTGGGACTTACAGCAAAGTTATAATATTCTCATTCTAAACTTTTTCATACAAGATGAAGTAAGCAACATAATATTGCTGCAATTTTCAAAGTGCTAAAAACGAAAAAGGAATAAACAATACTTCAAGGTGACTACCTTTTTATGCAAGGAAGTTATTATTAAGTAATGCTACTAATTGTTAGACAAGTCTAAACGACTTTAAAACACTAAAACAAGGAGGTGTCTTTAAAAAACCAAACTGACATACCTACGTGCTCTACAGCTTTTTCATTTCTGAAAATAAACAACTTAAATCTTATTAATTGTGCCAGACGAAAAGATGGTAGGTATATTTCATACACAAGATAGATTTTATTCACAAGAACTTCAACAATTTATTGGATACCTATATTGGAGAAAAAAAAATTAAACGTTCTACATATCATCGTAATCGTCGAAGGTCTCTGAAAACCTAAAATCAATTGTCATCACATAATTACTTGCCATATTATACCTAGGTAGCTAATATTTATATGAATTTTCTATCAAAAGCAGAAATATTGACGGGAATTAGCTTCTAATGTACATTGGGTAAGATTAATGGGTTCCATATAAGATTTCATGTAGGTAGGTAGGTGTACACGACGGATACATAATTATATTTATCACTTCTGCTGTCTTCCGGCGTGTTATCGAGTTTCAGTACTCAGGGTCACCTAGTTAAGTGCTTTTACGTTTATGTTTTCATAGGTACTTTTATTATCCAACTATTGATAAATTAGTTGTTAGATATTTAAACATAAATTACTAACTTGGAACCTTAAATTGAAAGCAATAATCAACAAAAACTTCTGTAAAAGCGGCATCCTTATCATTCAATGCCATGTAAGGTTTCCAAACATCACATGGCCGATTTTCGCCCACGCTCGTTGTTATCTTAATGTCAAAACGATGTGCAGTTCAATAAATAACGCCATGTATATAGTAGAAGATACGAGAACTTTTACAAAGTATATAGAAATAAAAAAGTAACCGAGAAAGGGACCGCAACAGTTAGAAAAATGGGAGAAATGTAAGGAACAAGATATCGGAAAACTGTCAAGCGGGCACTTACCTTTATTTTGGGCGGCCATTACTATGTGTTGTGCATTGAGTGTAACGCATTATTCACTCAGAGGAAAGTCACTATGCTCACTGTTTCGCTCGTATATGTTTTGGAAACATTTACGGGCGAGGAAAACGTGTTTACAATGTCAGTGATGGTTGAAAATGGCTTGTTTAGTGGAAAAATCGATGTCGATGTCGCGCCGCGCGCAGTCGGCCGCTCGCGCTTTGCAAGTGATAAGGGTGCCTGCTGAGCTGAGCTACGGTCTATAGCTACGTAACCGGGCTATATACTATGTACCGGATACCTACTCGGAAATTTCGGCACGTACCGACCCTGGAACACGGCAGATTGGCTAGTTTGTTTGAATTGTTATTTTCGCTATACCTAAGTATTGCGTTTCTAAACGAAACTATGAGAAAATTTTAAGGGTTAAGGGTAGTTGATGAGTTCTTTAAACATAGTCTGTACTCTGAAGTAATAGATATAATACTAATGATCTAATATTATGATCACTGCGATTATATCTCATTGCAACGTCCTCTATTGCAAACGAAATGATACTGAAGAAGAACAAGATATAATAAATGTTATAATGTTATCGGTAGTTATGCCGATTTTCGCAAAAGAGTTTCAATAGGTTTATAACCTATAACTTATAAATACATATATAACCTATAACTTATAATATATATAGTTCAGTTTGCCATGGAATTTCTGCACCTACTACCACCTGTGTGCATCATTGTCGCACTGCTGCAGCACGGATTTCTTTTGCACATGTAAGAAAGGTTCCAGAGCTCTCCTCCAAAGCCGTGGAATTATTAGAGAGAATTCACTTCCGGCATATTTTGCTCGTATTCATTGGCAACGGTGACAACCCAACATCCAGTGACCTATCTGCCTGGTTTGTATGTCTAGTTTATAATTATACTTTGACCGACAATCAAGATGGCTTTCTCTATGATTAACGCTAACGAATTGATATTAAATCACCGATCTACATTATCTCTATTATATAGAATAGTAAAATATTAGACTAGGTAGTATACTTAGGTAGGATTCCCTGTGTCGTGGGTTCCATGGACACACACAAACACAACTACACAAACACCCAGACCGAGAACAGAAATTTCTGCCCCGCCGGTTATCGAAACTGGCACTCTTCGATTGGTAGACTGGCGTGGTAACCAGTACTACCATGCAGGTTGTCGAAATGTATGGGATTGACAGAGATACAAACAAACAGACACGGATGAACTGACTGCAAAGTACGCACAATAAATAAAAAATAAGTACATAACCCAGAACATAAAAACCTTGAACTCTAAACATTTTAGAGAGATTAAACATAGATGTTTCTGTTTTGCAATAAACTAAGTGGTTAGGTGTGTAGGTAACTGGGAGTAAATATTGTAGCTGTTAAAGATCTGCGTGGGTCGCGCCACAATTTCCAGGATGGTGTTGGAATTTATACTAGATTTGGATTCTGCGGTCCCAAATTACTTGAGAGTCTTGAGATACGTTTTTATCACTAAATATTCATCATTGTTTACACGCGGGTCCAAAGTGATTTGCATTACAACTTTGCGATGTTTTGTCATCAAGGAAAACAGGGCTCGACCTACGCGGTTCTTTGATTGCCAATTATAATATTTACGGCCAGTCGCTACCTACCTAATCGTATTTTCGAATACAAAAACATCTATTTTTAACCTCTCTGAATTCTCAGGCAAAAAAAATATCTTGAGTAAAACCATTTAATGTTTATCCGTACACCTCCGCCGCGGAACTAAATAGCGGAACCCCTAAACCGATTTTTGTAAGGCGCGCGGAACTCTAGCGAACTTGTCTAGTGAATATTACGTTAGTATGTAGTGCACGAATAGCCTGGTTACTGAATTTTATCCTCTTCACTCCGGTGGATCCAGGTTCGATCCCAGCACAAAACCCTTTTCTATTAATTAATGATTATTAAAAAACACATTACACATAGAATAAATGTATGCAAAATAGTGGAAAAAAACTTAGTAACCTAGTATGTGACAATAAATATGTCTTTGCATCGATATAGCTAGGAGCCAATTCTATAATCAATATTATGATTATTTGCTCTTAAATTCCATGTAAACATTATGAAATCAATATTACCTATGTTGTCTCAGTACGCATTATAATCTTTACTAGGTATAGGTACCTAGATCTGCTTTATTGCGTTATATTGTATGTGTCTTATTATTTCGGGTTCGGGTCAAGTAGCTAGGGTATATACCTACTCGTTTTATTCTTCGAGTACCCAAGACTGGATATCCCTTTAAATATAAATGTTCTAAGGTTTTATTATATAAATACGTAGGTAAATAACTCCTTACAATCGTTTCCACACACTAGGATACTCCTATCTCCGGGATAAGTTTGAAAATACAAACACTCTTCCCTGCCTTTATAGATAGGTAAGAGTTATTCCTTCACGATGCCTACAATTGGTAGCTACATACCTAGGTGCTATTATAGGAGACAGTATCAAATAATTAATAGTTTTAATATGTGGTTGTGGTATAAGTGAGAGATTATTGGACCACATGTGCGATCTACAAGGTGCTCACGACAATCATGTCATGACCACAGTTTTTTTTCCGTTTTATTATAACGCTAAAGTTACTAAACCCAAGAAGAATGGAATGTTTTGAGTATGATATGAGCACTGAGATAAACATTAAAAATGGCGAATATACGTTAGGTCTAAATCATTATGAGTTAATGTTAATATTTTAAAGCACTCATTAATTTTAATAAATTTATTTATTAAAATATGATGATAATATTAAGTACCTGTTTAGTTTTCAATAAAATATTATTTCACGCATCAAACAAAATATTTTTAAATATTAATAGTAACGTTCGCAGAAGCCATGTGGAGGTTATGAGCGCCCTGTGCAACGCACTGTTTGTCATTGAGGCGAAGTAACATTGTCATTTACCATTATTCTGGCAATTGTCTGTCAATGTCAGACTGTCAACTCAACTGTCACAAAACAAAACATTGAAAACAAATCAATTGTGTTTGTAGTTAGACAGCTTTTAGTTTTTTTTAACATTGATAGTTAAAATTAAACAATTTTTATCGTACCTACACTTTTCATATTACTTTTTACATTATTGTTTTCAAGGAAAAAGCATCGTTAAATTGTTAAAATACCTATAATTCAGCTAAATCGTTTGGAACAGCAATGAAGGAATCAAAAATTTGTTCTCACCTCTCCGGTGGCAGGCTAAATGTTGCCTTGTTACAAGAAACCACGAGAAAAGAACTGTTGAACCTGCTTGAGCAATGTGAGGGTTCAAAGGTTTGTTAAATTTTAATTTATTGTCACTACTAGTAATAAAAAAAGTTTAGTGCACTCATCTTAGTGCTGAAAAATATTAATGCATTCAGCATCAGGCAGTCCTATCCTACAAGTGCTATTCATTCATCCTTTCAATTCTAGTCACTACCTGAGGTATGTGAGTGACAGGTTGGTATTAAGATGAATAGCACTGTGGAACATCATATCAAGTCATGTCAACCTCACTGTAACCTGTATTACAGTTTACATCCCTCAGGTAGTGGCTAGCACTTGTGCACACACTATAAATGTATTTAAACCTCCAGGTTACAATCTGGGATGACTGGCTAGCAGGTCCAGTGGGCCTGGTAGCGCAGTACTCCTTGCTAAAGGAGCATGAAGTGGCTGACATGTTTCCTCTCAGACCGGGAAGCCTGCCAACAATATCAGTGAAACACTTCATTTTTATAGCAAGACCCAAGCTAACACTTATGGACTTGATTGCAGATTACATTGTATCATTGAGGTGAGTGAAAAGTTTTAGTGGGTACGACTGGTACTGAGTACTGCGTAGTTCAACTTTATTGGAACTACCTATAACCCTTTACACCCGAGCTTAAACGATCGTGAGTTTTGACTTAGAAAAATTCTACACTGAACACGAAACAACTTTTGTG
>DWQK01002765.1:0-12551 GCA_018231225.1 Noctuana stator | reverse complement strand
CGTGAACGTAGGAATCCAGGTATTAGTGAAACACAGATTTTATATAATTTCTTCCTATAATGGCAAAAATCATATTTTCGAAATTCTTAACCACGCAACAAGCGCCTGTTTGTAAACCTAATGATATTTAATGTATGAAGAAAAGACTAAGAATTTCGACTAAGATCAAAGCTAAGTAAGCTAAGCTATTACAAGTATCCAGTAGAAATTCCTTCATTTTAAAATTTTTTATTCTTGCTATTTCAATGCGAAATTGTCGTGCATTTCGTGCCAGCTATAAGGAGGCTTCATGGCGATGCCTGGCGCCGGCGGCATTACGTCAGGTCTGGTGCGCGCGTGCGCTTCGCTGCGCCACACTAATCCTGCGCAGGCGCATCGCCCTAGCACCGGTGTAGGGTACAAGCGCGAACGCGATTTTCATAGGCTTACCGACCTAACTTTCCTGATTGAGGTTTAAAGGAAACTAGAAACATCAGCACCATTATTACTTTATTATCATGTTTAATCAAAATGACCTCCAGCAACGATAGGTACATTTCTTATTAAACATAATGAAATGCTGCAACATATAAATAGCATAGCGTTGACCTTTCGTCCGTCAGCACACGCTACCACCCTATCACGATCTTAATGATCTACTACTTTCTGTACATTTTTGTACTATTTTGGTGGTAGCGCACCAAAATAGAGCAAAACCACGTAACGCACGATGGAAGACCTTAATAACGCGTACCACGACCCGCTGTAAGTTTGTAACTTGCTGTAACCGTTGCCTGATATCTTGATTAAGCGTCGCTTTGTCCGCGCCGACCTTTGTCTCCTCCACTTATCTAACTTGGTATCGTTCATATTCGCCAACACACGAACGAACATCATATTTTGAAGGGTTCTCCGTGTTCCGATCGATTGGATTTCAACGTACAAAGCCACAGACGCCCGGTGTCTTGTTACGGGAGCCCTCAGTCGGAAAATCGGACGCGGCGGCCTGGATATGCTATGAATAGTTAATTTTGAATTGTTTCTCTGCTTTGTTTTACTGTTCATTATAGTTGTTACGCTGTTGTCTGGTAGAAATATTCGATTACTTTGAAATTACTTTTAAATATTATTAAATAAAGGTTGCGTTTTACATTTAAATAGTTTTGTAGACGTTGATTTGTATTTAAGAAAACTGTACCTATTTCATTGCATTCAGTTAAGTTTTAGCTGTCTCTGTACCTACTTTGAATCTAGTTGTTGAGCTTACATTATATCCTTAAGTACCTACTTGAAGTTAAAAACAACATTAATCCCTATACCTTTGGCATATATGTAGCGGCTTTGAGTATGTCCGAATGGATATAAATAAATGCTCTAAGTCAATTACTATTAAAACTTACATCTTAATTGTTAGTAGGACTACCACAAAGACTAAATTCTTTAATTATGACTTGAAGAACTTCATTTTATAGCTACCTAAACAAAGCACTTATATTATCTTATACTGGAGCGTATTCAATTAGGACGAAAGTAGTGCACGCTCAACGGCGTGCAGCGCCGCCTTTTTATCGCACATGCGACAAAAAAACGCTCAAGCAATAAAAAAAACCGGCCATTACTCGGTATTGCGATCACACGTCTTTTCAGTCCTCTCACAAAGAAGGCCGACTGCCAAAAGAGCCTTATAAAGTACCTAAGTTAAGGGTCTGTAGAGTTAGGGGTCTAGTGACAGCGGGTAAGAGAGCGATTAGGGTTTAATGATTTCTTTATTTGAAATGAGGCAGTCATTGGAATTATTTCGTCATATTTGTTTTCTATTGTTATCATTAGGCATTAGATAGAATCGTATTTCACAATAGTACTTGGCAACTCGATATAACAAATACTGACATTAATTTCAATTATGACTGAATGTAAATATCAATCATGTTTGTAAAATATGGTAGGTATAGTTATTATTCTCAAGTTTACAAGTGAATGGGTTGAGTTTCATTTATAAGAATCGCTTTCAGTGGAACCCTACGCATTCACAAATCCAGTTCCCTCAAGACTCCAATTTTATAAAAGCCCCGCAGAAACAATGAGGGCTTTCGAAAGACGTTTGAATCCAAATCCAGCCTTAAATCTCTATTGACTATTGTTCGGTCCTTTGCAACGCCGTTTTTGCTCGCTTTTTTTCTATAGACTAGTAATGTAATATAGTATTGTAGAGTAATCCAGATGGAATCCGGTATCGGACGATCTCAGTTTTGTGTTTGTTCATGTGTTTTGTTGTTTGTCGAGTTACGTTGCGTCGTCTTCCCCGACGTCTGCTGTCAACACCTGGTTGTTGTGATGTAACTAGATATTTGACGTCATTGCTGCAATTTGTCATAGATACGACGATATTATTCTGCCTTTAATCATAATTATCATTAGTTTAGTTATCGATAGGCATTACTTTTAATACAGTTGGGTCACGGTTCATGGTTCATGGTTGGGATTGGCTCATGATTTTAGTTCTGAACAAGAAACAATTGAAACCTGGTTGATTGCAGCGCACAACAGATTTTGTCTCTTAAATTCTTTAATAACAATCACATAAAAGCAAACGACTGCGATTAAAATGTCCGTATGTAATAATTCAAAATGCTAATGGCAGTGTTAGCAAATTTAAAATCGAATCAAACAAACCTCCCACATGTTTAAAAGAGGCAATTATGGCGCGTAGCTTTTATAAAAACTCTCGAAGGCGTAGCATAAAAAGCTCATAACACAGATCCACAATATATTCATACACCCCAAACACCGCTAAACTGTGTTGTTCTTTTGTCCGTCCGTCTGTCACAGTCCCCCGCCCATAGCACAATGACGCTGTGTTGACAAGCATTGTATGAGTCGTGTATCAAGATTTTATGGTTTATAATCCTTTTTATTAAACTAAGTGCTGAATTTTTTCATGAGATACATTGCCAAATTATATACCTTCCCTTTGTATATAATATCATTGCTCTATCAGCATAAACGTCGTTCAGTATTAAAAATAAAACTATGATTAGTCACCCTAATGGTGTAGGTAACTAACCTATGGATTAAATATGTAAGTCTTTAAAAACATTACAAAATATTAACTGTCGACATTATAACTACATCCTCATCACGATCTTGATGACATTCAAAGTCACATTAAATTCAATTCTTACGACAAACTTTGAAAACAAAAAGAAATGAGCATCGCGCCGTCGACGTCGATCTACATTGGAGTCTGTGGCCGCGTTAATAGTCGTTACTTGGTTGATCGATACCTCTAATTTAATAACCTATTCCTTAACAACCGAGTCGACGACACCCGAGATTGTGGGCATAAAAATGTCGGGTCGTGTCCAATCAATCTTGGTCCGTACCTGGTCCCAAAGATCGGATCCGCAAGATAACCCTTCCTCAATGCGTAATACCATTAAAACAACGGTGACAAACCAACCAAAAAATATTCTTTAACAGCTCTTTATCGATCTGATCCTTTTAGATACACCTCTCAGACGTTGCGTCCAAGGTTGACTTTCGATCGGCGTCCTCAGTTTTATGTCCGATGATTAAAAATGTGAGATGATGATCATTGCGAGGGCTCCCACTGCGAAGGTTTGTTTAAGTTCTTTGTTTTTCTGGATTCCTGGTCGTGGGTCCGTTTTAATTAATGCCCATCACGTATTTTTTTCGACGTTCGGTTTATCGTTTTTTTTTTCTCTCGTGGCTCTTGTTTTTTTGTACCTCCGTTTTGAAATATGTCCGTGGGTCGTGGCGTGTGATGCGATATCTCGATGTCTCCTATTGTTTTCAATTTGATATATTTATGCGTTGCCTTCCCGGGAGTGGTGTTTCGAGTTTTTTTGTCTTAAAAGCGGTGACTGCGTGGTGACGCGATATCGTGGATCATCGATTGTTGGGGATCACCGACTGTTGATTTTATTTATGTGGGCACACTTGTTTTAATGTGTCTAGGTAGTGGACAACCTGCTCCTGAAAATTTTATCGGATCTTTAACTATTCGTAAGAAAAAAAATCTATAAAGTCATTAAAATATTATGAAAAATATCACATAGCTACGTAGTCGTTAGACATAATTAATGATGATAATGAGCGGAGTGAAAGCCAGGAACAAGCCACTTTTAATATACTACAGACCCCTGCATCTACATACATAAAACTGATCATAAAAGTGGTCGCACGTTTTATAGTAGCACATGTATAGATAAACAGGCGCCAATTATACTAATTAAGATATTAATTTTATGCCCGACGTAACTATTTCTCGCCGTTAGGATTCAATCTGAACAGTTGAATAGATAAACTAATTTGTTTTATATTTAAAGCTGTAGAAAGTGAAATGCAGAACAAGGATGGCTATTTTCTACTGGACTAGATAAATGAGACTTAATTTAATGAATTGAACACGTATGTAACATGAATGTGGGTTTTATAATTCAGATTTAGCGGCTAACGAGTGCCGTCTATAGCAAAAGTAGTCTCCAATGCTTTTAAATGATATTGAAAACAAACAAACTTATATTTTTAATTATAGGCCTATATAGAGTGACATATATGCACTCTTGTATGATAAAACTGTTAAGTCAACATTATACAAAATTCCCCTCCGACCCGGTGGACTGATGACCTGAGGAAGATAGCGGGAAACCGCTGGATCCACAGGGCACAGGACCGGGCGGAGTGGCGCCACTTAGGTGAGGCCTATGTCCAGCAGTGGACCTCCAAAGGCTGATGGATGGATGGATGGATACAAAATTAAGTTGTGTTAATAAATCATCTAGAACTTCCATTTCTTTAGTGTCTTTTTAAGTATATTTGAAACTGAATCTTTTAGACATATTATAAGGACTTATACATGTAGTATCACACCGACATTAATTTATCTATTTGACTGTTAAAAATAAAATTTTATCTTTTCAATTGGATCGTTATTGTAACTTACGTTTTTTATCTTTCCAGGTAAGTTGGTGAAATTTGAGCTTTTCTGCTGGACGTTAACGTACCGCGGCGTCTGTATCTCACACTTGATACAACCTTCGGTACTGATGTACGTACTGATCGAAGATAAGCTTAAAGGTGAACATTCGTTCTTGACAACGATGATCCTTGAAAAGAAAAAGAAATAAAATAACATCTTTGACGTTAAACCTAAACAAAAATAAGGCATGAAATTGTCCAACAATGTGGTGAAAAATTTTTCTAATATTGGGTTCATTATGATCATAAGTAAATTTCCTTGATATAGAAAGACGTAGGAAGACAAGATATTACAAAAATCATAATATTATTTTATTGTCGATAAAAATAATGAAAGTTATGAAATTTTAGTTAAAATGTTTTGGCCAGATGAAGCGCATTAGTCACTTGGGCGTATCAGCGGGTATCATAGCGTCAGCCATATTATTACTACCTATGGGACTGTCTGGGCTTCAGTAACCAGCTTTTATCCAGTGGTCTGTATATTCGTTTTACCTAATTTGAAAAAAAATATCTTAATTTTTTTTAACTTCTTTACTATTCATTTACCTACTGATAAAAGCATTTTTCTCTGAGATAAACTAATAAAATGAAGTAACTATAGGTATTCGAGGCAGCCGTCTAATGATAAGTAATCAAGAAGTGCACTAAATTAATACGTAATGGACGTATAGATTGCGCCCTTAGCTTCGCTGATGTTGATCGTATATCGTTTGCTTCAAAGAACGAATGTTTCTCCTTTAAGATGTACGAGAATTCTCGTATTCGCTTATTTACATACCCACCAAGACAGCCATCTCCAGATCGTGCCGATAATGCCGACGCAAGGTAAGTAAGGAAATATTTAGTCGTTAATGGATAACTAATGGCCGGTGTCCTCTTTAAATATTTTATCGTCGACGTTTACAAAATGCGAAGTAGGTACTCGGTGTAAATACATAGTATTTAAATATTGTAGATATATAATATAAAGCCAGCAATGACTCGATTGGAATTCAGATAAGCGTTCGGGTAAATTTTATGGGGTTTATCAAATAAATCAAAACAAATATCTGTGGGATGGAAATGTGAAGGCAAATTTAGGACATCTTCCTCTCTATTTTATCTTTACTATTTTACATGATTATTATATCGTAACGACCTAGCCCTCGCGCTCTCCCCTCACCTCTCTCATCTGCCTCTCGATCCTCTTATGTTCTACGCTTACATTCTATATTCAAACACTCATCATAGGTATTACTTCATCGTACATCGTCTTACAAAACAGTTCCCACATATTATTATATTTATTAGTAAATACGGGTCAGTAAGAGCCTTAGTCTTAGATTATGAAGTAGTAAAGATGTGATATATTTCTTTCATCAGCAATTCTACTCCAAGTGGAAGAACAGACACGTCAATGTTAACATGGGTATACATACGGCCTACAGTTAGTGTACAAATGTATCTATTTGTCGTGTCTCGCGTCACGTCCCCCGCGGGAATCAGGATTGCCGGCTCTCTCGAGTCCCAAGTTAATAATGCACAGTCGAGGCATCAATTGTGAATTTTACTTCGTGTTCTTGTTTATTAGACAAAATAATATGAATAGATTTTACTATTTTATATTGCCGTTAAAGTTATTATTCAAGTTCAAACACTTTGCTTTCAATAATATTTATATTTTCTGTATTCGAACCATAACCTTCCGCGTTCTATGTAATTTCTGTTTTTGGTAAACTATATATAAGGTTGACGACCTGTGTGGTGTAGTGGTTACCACGCCAGTCCATTATTCGGAGGGTCCCGGGTTTGATCCCCGGCGGGGCAGAAATTTAGGTTTGTGTACATTTGTCTTTGTGTGTGTCCATGGCACCCACGACACAGGGAATCCTAGTGTGGCGCTGTGAGTGTGAAGCGTTAAAAAAAAGTTTTTATTCTTGTCTATGTTAAAAGTTATTGGCAATTAATAGATTTGCATTTAATAAACTAATGTTTATGTTGTTATGATGTACTTTTACTTACGTATAACGTACTCGTAGATATGCGCGTTGATCATTCTCGTTGCCAATGTAAATTTATTTAATTAAATTCTGCATGTTCATTATTTAATGACATGAATCAAATTATATCCCATCTCTTGATTCATTACATTTACTCCACGGGATTGTAATTCCGCCAACATCTGCAGTATTTCTACTAACATTATTACTTTTGAATCCCAATCTCGGTCCGACAGGGACCGCTGATCTGGAAAATTGAAACAAGGGAGAAATAGACACGTTTTTGCGTGACCGGTAAATATAAAGGCGACTTTAAAAATGTAGTGGGTAAGTTTAAAGTAGCTTGTAGTTAGGAAATGTTTGGAACGAACGGGACGTCCCATGCGATTTTGTGGATTTAGCGGATTTGAAAATGCTTATGAGAACACAATTCTGTTGGATTAGTATGGCGTGGCTATGTTCGTAGTTAGACTATAATTCGTCCATTGCCTTCAACCCTTTTTATGTCCTACTACTGGGCACGGATCTCTCCCCACAACCGGGGAAGGCCTGGCGCATACTCCACCATGCTGCTCCAATGCGGATTGATGGATTGGTGGAGAATTCGTCCATCATTGCTTGAAAATATATTCGGTAATTGACAAAAATTCAACTACTACAATAAGTATATACAAACTACAACGTGCTTAATAGGCGTTATAATAATAGTTAATACCTATATCGCGTCACGTTGCTGTACGTGGGTATAGCGCATACTAAGTTTTTTTGAGACGTACTCTACCGCGTAACTCTATTTCCACTTACCGAATTGCAATCCACATCATAAATCACGACGATTACGAAAATGAAAAAAAAAAAACACCAACCCTCCAATCCCTTAAGAGCGCAGAAAATCGCAACACGATCGTCATTTGAAAAATAATGATGTCATCAAACACTAATCCGAAAGCTTTCATGTGGATTACAGAGCGCTACACAACATGTAGGCTTGTAAAATAACTTGTACAAATTTCAACCTTATTGCACGAAAATAAAGATGCGACTAGTTTTTAAAGCAGTAAACATGTCATTGTTATTTAGTACTATGCTCTTGTTGTATTGAACCCCGATTATCGTCGCGTATTGCACTCAAAAATGCTCTTTAGCTATTTGCTTTATGGCTTAAGTTTCCTTGCTCTTGTTCTATACCACATTGATGCTCTTACCCTGTTCCAGAATTCATACATACTAATTTGTACCTTGTGTAGTTGTGAATAGGGTCGTATTTGCATTGGTAGCTGTTAAGGGTAGTGATACACTTGTGCGCTGGTGCGTCATTTCGATACATTAGGCGTGTGATTTATAAGTGGGAAACGGCCCAGTCAAAACACAGGGTGCACAATGTGTTACCTGGTACTAAAAGTTTGGTAGGGTTGAATATGAATATAATTTTTTTTATTGTTTGTATGTATCATTTGATTTTGTATTCAATTCTGTGAATTATGATATTGGTAATTGATAAGTATTGACTGTTAATTTAGGAAACCTACATTGTTAGTGTCTGTAAAGTAAAAAAAAAATATAGGTAGGTATACCTAATGAGTTCAGAAATACGATTATTGAAAAATTGAGGCAAACTGAATTCCTATTAACGAAAGTTATGTCATTTCTAAAGTCTTAAGTACCTTGGTACACTATACTCATATTTATAATCATTAGTTATCAATAAATATATTATTGTTTTAATTCATCAGATACGTAAAGAAAAGTAAATTTTTACCTTTTTGTTTCGGTAGCCCTATAGTGCGTGTACCATTATCAAATTGTCTTCCTGCGCTTCCCTCTGGAGAGCCGCATCTTAAGGGCTTTCTTCCGAAATTATGGCGATAGCGGGGGGAAACTTCGCTTCCTGTCATCCACCTACATCTACGAGATTAAAAATAAAGTTCAGAAAAATACTTTTTATAAGTCTCTAAGGACTTCTATGGGTTTCAGTCATGGAAAAATGCATAAATTCTTGCTGCATATAGGAGTATACCTACATTCTCTGTTTATGCTCAATATTTTATTGAGATTATTTACCGACTGTATTGTACAGTATTCAGTTTGCAGAAATATGTTATGCGACACCCGAGTACTATCACAATACCATAATACAAATTCCATCCGTCACCAGAAACTAATCCATCATAATTTACAAGCAGGGGCTTCGCAAATGTACGCGAGAGGGTCTAAAAGGCCCGGCGAGAGCGCACAAAGGGTTAACTAAAGTAATTGTATTGCGAAGGGTTAAACAAGGTGAGCGCTCGGTTGTGTTTTATGCTTTTTAATTTGTTTTCGAAATCGGTTGCCCGAGGGGTTGCTGTTTCGATTCGATGATTTTGGTGGGGGGATAGATTTTTGCTTGGAAATATTGTATCAGGCGTTTTTATAACTACTGTCAGATTAGAACGTAGTCAAAGTTATAAGGTAACTTACTTCCCTAGTACTTCCCCTAGTAATAATAAGGGATTTGATTTACTATTTATGTGACTCTAGTATCAGTCAGATATATTTATAAGATGCCAAAGGAACAAAATCATAACAGTTTTTCTTGTAATGTATTTCCTTATAGCATCAGATGTCACCGAGAGTATTACGCTATTAAGCAATTACCCCCCGAGTGCCACCTGGCCACTTTCCCTATATTCTATTAATACGCTAAACGTTTTAGGGAGAGTTTAATGCTCGCCTTCCATTAGGCGATGCTGTAAATTATATTCCATTTTAGGCAACAATTGGATAGTTAAGCGACATTCTCGTTTTATACTCGTCAGTACTTATGGTAGCCTGGTGTAGTTAAGTTGAAATATTTGGAGCCATTTTTAGATTTACGCGCGTACTAGTCTTTATATGTAAATCGCTTGAAACAAAACCTTTTTAGGAATATAGCGTATACGAAGGAGTACCTATAAGGATTTGATATTTTTAAGGTTTATATAGTGAAGTACGTAAAGCTACGTTGTTGTAGGTATGTGGTGCTTTATCACATTAAATCACTTATAATAAAACCGCTAATAGATGGCGCTAACAGTCAGTGCAGTTTTGTTCCAATATAATATTGATACGTAGGTAGGTACTAAAGATTGTAAATAAATATTGAGCGTATCGAAAAAACTAAGGAAATTACCATATGCAGCCACATTGCACAATTTTATTGAAAAATTGTTTCTTCATTGGTATTGAAAGCTAAAGCTTTTTGAGTTACAGGCGGTTATTACGGCCGTTTACATTAATGTGCACTACAAATATTGCATATCCCTTTTACGATTATTGTCCACTGGTATTGATCAAAAACACTAAACATGAGAACTTTTACTATCGACAAGGTATCAACTACATCCTTAACTGTGTAGTTGGCATTACCCGTGTACTTGGTCTATAAAAATTCTCTGAAATATTAAATTGTACGGCGCGTCTATTCCGGGCCGGCGGTGAATTTAATTTTTTATGGGACGCGAGTGAGTTCTTGTCATTTGTTTTCATTAAACGTCCACCCCAAAGAGAAATGTCTGCTACAGAGTTGTAGTACGAGCGTAATTTACGAGTAATGTAGCTGTTAGTTTTTAGTTTTTTTTTTATATATTATCGTAATAATACTTATAAGGTAGGTATTCCGTGATCCTCATCCCGTCTTAAATACTCGTAATTGAAGACTTACGAGTATTTACGTAAGATGAAGTAAACCAACAATAGTTCAGCTACATTTACCTAAACGTAACCTACCACAGGTACCTACTTGTGTATGTAAATAGAGGAATTGTTCTTTTGAATCTTGCGATGTCAATTTTTCAATATCTTTATTGCGTACGGGCTTCGTTTCTGTCAGCATCTCGCGCGGAAGTGTTTCAATTACGACTGTTAAATAAAAATTTACGAGTTCTGAATTTGAACGTTTATTTTTTAATGTCAGTCATAAATGCATTTAGTGATTTGAAATTCAGAACTTTTGAGTTTTCGCTTATTTCGTTTTAGGTATTTAACGAAATAATTAATATAAATTTAATAACGAAGGTATTTCTATTCATGTTACGAGGTGTGCCTACTTATTTAATATCGAACATTTTATAATCCTACATACGGACTAGATAAAATAAATGGGCCACAAAATGAACTAGGATCTAGCACCCTATAAGTACCCTACCTACACATGAATTAACACTAAGTGCTCATACATTTTGATCATATAGCACGACGATTAGTGTAGGTACCTATCACCTGCTACTTCTTCTCCCCAGTACTCAGGGTTGACTGGTAAAGAACGCCACCTGGCATCCAGTCCGCCTATTGTAATTAGTTATTCCTTATTTAGTATCAAAAATGATTAAATCAAAATAAAATAAATATGTTGATTGTAGGTATGTGCGGATTAATTCGAAACCATAGAAAGTAAAAAAATACCGTCCCGTGTCTGTACAAGTAATAAAACCAACCCTTTTATATATATTATTTTATTACCCATCTACATATATTATGTTATACTATTTAATTATTTGATGTTAGAAAAGTAAACGCGGCGCGGACAGATTCGAGGTAGGCAGGCGTTACATCAGTTGTTCACATTATCCACCATTACAGCTCACCAGGTGATATGAATCCGGTGGTACCAGATTTTGTATTTTAGTTCGTGTAGAGCCTGTGTCCCGTGGAGCCGTAGCGACGGGCGGTAGGCGCCAGTGCCGGGTTCAAAACCGACAGGCAAGGAAGAAACATATTATTGGTTAACGGATCGTTGCGATAATAACTGTGCCAGTGACACTGTTAAATATATATTTCCTAATTTTCTTATATGTGTTTACCTTTTCTTTGTTATAAAAATCTGGTATTAAAAAAGATTTACAGAAAATCGAAAATTTTAGATATCCAGGGCAACTAGGTAGTAGAGACACAACAATGATGGAGATAAATAGTATTTGAATTGAAACTTGAGTGGCAAATATCGGTTTTATTACTGAGGTTGCGCTACGATGATTGGATGACGGTCACAACACAACCTTTTGCTCCCGTATTTTGTTTCTAGCTTAATACAAAACTATCCCAGTTATTTGTTCGTTATCTAATCGGACACCGTAAATCTTTGAAAAATTCTTCTGTTTGTACATCCGGAGGGACCCGAACACGACGAAGATGAAGCGATAGAGATGTGCAGATCCTCAACGATGATACGAAATTTAATTAGGAAACTGAAGAAAAAGTTTGGTATCGTTTGTCTTAACAATTTTTTGTTAATTCGGAAGGAATGGGAAATTTTTGCAGCAGTAGTGTATTTTATTTTATTTTCAACTATAACATAATTTCTCCGCATTCTTCGCAATGGGAAACGTATGTAGAGGGCGCTTGCTGTTAGCAGTTAAGTGCACTTCAGCAAACATCATTATGCCGTTAAGGTAAGGGCACTTATAATAAAGTGTTTGAAAAAACCTTAACTATCCTTCTTAACTTTAAATACCGTTTAAAAGTTATTAACATTAGTACCTACCTGCTGGTATTATTAAAAAAATATTTATTTATTTTGTACAAAGAACTTTAGATGCTTATTAGATGGAGGTAACCATGTCACTTAATGATGAT
>DWQK01002764.1:0-12554 GCA_018231225.1 Noctuana stator | reverse complement strand
CTCATGTTTTTTCGCGAGTCAAGATTCTGTTAAATCTTACGGATATATTAACAAAATTAGTGGACGTTAAAAAATAAAACATCCCTGAACTTACAGAAAAAACATTAGTTTGCATATGTTTATTACTCTGCTATTAGTAATTATTTATTATTATAAAAACCATAAACATTTTCTGTAATATAATCTTTTAACAAAAACAGATTTAAAAAATGAATTCAGAAAAAAAAATTGTCTTAGAATATAGGTACATAACTGACACTTTTTAAGTGTAAAACTTTCGATCGTGTAAATCTACTTGCATAACACAGAACACAATGTTTTTGTGTTATTTAAAATGCCCAGTAGATTTTGTCACATAACATGCCTATTTGCATGTTATTAGCATGATCCTATATTGTCTGCATTTCGCTTCAAAACTGAGCACCCTTATCACGCTGTAAAGGAGAGTGCAGCGGTCGATGCAGGTTGGCATTAATTCTTATTTACGGCGAATCGCTTTTAGTGGCGTTGTTAGGGAGTGGACGCGTGATGCGACGGACCACGGAAGCGGATTCACGGCTTACGCGACGGTTTCGTACAAGCTGAACTACACCACAATTCAAGACTGCATTGGACAACAGATTTTGAACAACAATAGGTTTTGTTTTCCTTTAAGCGTGAATAGGCATGTTTTGGGTACTTGTATAGGGTGTTATTCAAGAACGAATGTTAACATTTTATGACTTATGAAGTAAACACAAATTGATAATGAAATATGGACGGAATAATTTAAAAAAAAGTTGTGCAAGTATCATTTGTCACAACAATAGATTAGGACGCAACTAGGGTTTTAAAAGTCTCAGACCACTTTAATATTAATTTATACTGGAAACTCGGCCGCTTATCGTCATTGAGTTGGAAAATAACGGAAGTGCTTAGAAGAATAAGACGGTGTTTTGAAGAGGGCAGTAAAATAATTAATCATCCTGCTTTTTTGCCAAAATGAAAGGTTGGAGGACACGATTGTTCAGTAACAGTAGGGTTGTTCTTTTATTCACGTAAAGTGAAATGTTATGATCATGCTTATCAACGTATACAATAGCTTATGTAAGAAACAACAGTTTTGCCGTAAGGAAATTTTCGTAATATTGAAAGCCACCGTCGTATTTAGATAATACCTCTTAATAATGGACGCTACGATGCGCATTAATATTGAAGTAAATCTTATTAGGACTGCCTAAATGCCGCGATAATATCATATTGTTTTGAAACTCACCATCCGCATTTCGTCTCTTATGCTTCAAAGGGTTTCATCCTCAGGGACGCGCTAAGCCTCTAAATATTCATATTATTAATACCGATAAAGTCACAGAATGAATACAATCTTCTGATTTGATAAGCATCGTAGGTGGAAGAACGTGTCCAGTTCGTCCAGGGGGAAGAGGGAGAACCTGCGGTATTTTATTTCATAATAAAATGTTCAATAAAAAGCGTAACAGAAGGGAAGCATTGTTTTGTTTGCTATTAATATTGGACACAGCTTTTGAGAGGTAATTGTATAGTGGATTTCCCTTGAGGGTGGAAAGTTTTCTCGCGTTCTACTACCGACCTACTAACCTATAACCACGCAAAATATAAATAATTTACTGCACATTACTACAAATTAACTAATTACAACGAATTAAATCAGAATAAGTCCCTTTACAACTACGAATCTTTTCGCGAATAAGTCCAATTTCGACTAACCTACTATTTCGATTAACCCTTACCAGTTTATACAAAAACAAAATGAATAGCTAAATTTTAAATACGACTTACCTGCTTATCTACGTACAAATTTTTATTAAGGACAATGTTTCTTATTATTTTTATTCATCTAGAAAACTTCAATAAGTAATTAATGCAGCCTATACTCACTACTACCTTTTAAGGTACCAAAAATTGCTAGTCTGAAAGTTGTTCAGCATATAGCACTTATATTTATGTACGAATAATCACAATGCAGTATGGATAACAGTCTGGCTATTATTCATATGAGTATGCCTTAATAAATTTAAACTTAGCACACCGTATGGCAACAGCGCAAGTTCGTGGAAATCGCGAGAAATGATTACAGACATTACTAGGTAATAGTTTCAACTCTACGAGGCGCGGAAAGTAAACGGTGTCATTAACACTTGAGCCTAGCCAAGCTAATTACGTACCTGATTTTATTTATTTATTTTTCTTATAAAAAGTCAATTCAGGCCAACACTGGTTTTACGATCTTCTTTTGTTTATTTTGCGCTTTTAACAACAAAATTAATACGCTGAGCTCTCTATAGGGGCCCAAGATCTTGGCAGTAGATATTCTTCAGTATTATATTCTATGATGATGGCGAGAACATAAATAATTTAACCAGATATAGACAAGTATTTTTATGAAAGGTATAAAACCCGGAAAAATTCTTTGTATTCGAAAACACTAAAATTCCTTTCGTTTATAAGCCAATACAGTATTTTTTTCTCCATATGCCTATTGTTCATCGTTTTATTGTACCTGCTGTGGTATCCGGTGTGCACAACCTTTCATACTACGTGCCGATTTGGCACGCTTTAAAGGCTTCCAAAAGAAATAAAAATATGAGTACGGTCACTTCCCCTTTTTTAGAAACGATTTTCAAATAAGGTGATAAAGGTAAGGCAAGAGGCGCTACTCCTGATGGGTCCTTATAGTAAATTGTAGTGTGGTCAGGAAAGAACCTCAAGACAAACAATCCAAAGTCCCAAAATAGTTGTAGTTATTTATTGTTAGTGAATAAATATTTATATGCCTGTCTCGACTCGACCAGCCATCGACCGTTCGTACACCTGCAAGTTCGTCGTGAAAACACAACATACGATATAGTACCTTTAGTTTGGCGAAAATGCATTTCGTCTGTGTTTTTTACAGCAAAAAGCATAGTGTATTAGTGGTTTGAAAGAATCAAGGGCGATTTTAAATCAGGCGAAGTCAAAACCAGGCAGTCTACATTCTAGTTTTCTTCTCTCCATAAAAAAATCCATAATATACACAACAATCAAAAACTCAAACACTCTATAATTTCTAAATGTAGCTTATCTACATCAAACAATAAAATCAATGGCCGTTCTCGATACAAAAACATAATAAATCGTCCTTTTTGGTCAATTCATAAACACATTTTTCACGTCAAAAGTATTACAAACTGTTGTTAATTTTGCCTAATATCCATAACAACATTTACGGTGCTGTCATAACTGGGTCCGATATAAGGATGATGGATACCCCAGCCCTACGAATAAACGGTGGCGGCGCTGTATAGGTGCTCGCAAATGTTAGTTGGTCCTGTCTACTTAAGCTTATCAGTACACGACATAAATTACACATACACTTACAATAATAAACTCTTTCAGTTCATATTTACGGTTAGTGAACATTTTCAAGGTTATTTCAGCACCAAATAAAAATTAAGAACATTAACCAACTATTTGTCCCAAAATTGAATAGGTGATACTTAGCACTTTTTTAAAGTTATTTTTAAAGGAGATTCGAAAGATAAATAATATTTTCCATTTTAGGACTGACTTTACTTACGTCTTATATACTTACTTATATATTTTGAACACATACATTTATACTTTTATGCTTCCAGAACCTAGATCTATTTTTAGTATATTTTCATTTTTTTCCGATGCAGACCTATTTTATTGCATATAAAGAACTTAAACGATTATAAACTATACAGCGATACCGTCAATTCAAAACAGCGTTGTTACCTTGAAGAATGAGTAAAACGGAAACGTTTGTCGGCACAGTATCACCACGATCAATCACGTGTATAATAGCCACGTCCCCTAGCACACGTTCTTAAATAATTTGTCAAAACTCTCCCTGCCTTTGCCTCGAACATTTCCTAACACTCTCCTACTTTACACGACACTTGTGATCGTTTATTATTATTGACAAAAACGGAATATATAATGAACAATACACTAGTATTACACCCGTAAATAATGAATGCCTTCAACCCTTTTTTATGTCCCACTGCTGGGCACGTGTTTCTCCCCACAACCGGGGCAGGCTAAAATAAAGTATAAACACACATTATCGACAGTTCAAAATATACAAGCAAGTGTAAGTTAAGCATCGAATTAGATGTACTAACGTTAACGTAGCGACAGAGGACATTGATCGATGTTCAAGTTCAACGGAAAATAAAAACTTACGGACGAAAACAAAACTTCCTCGCTCACAATGGAAAAGGTAATTAAAATGGGTAGATGCCGAACCAGTGAGCACAAATCCCAGATTTTGCCCCTATGCCACCGACAATAATATGTAGGAACACGAACTGTTAGATCTAAGGGGGCATTATAATAATTACATGGTTTAGTATTAATAATTTCCTACAACTTTTATGTACGCATAGTGGTGAAACGAGCAATGTTATTTTTGTAAAACCTTTGTAATTTTGATTTTTGTAATGATTATATTAATTATATTATTCTAGTTGTAAAATTACTGAAACATAACAACATGATAAAATATCATGCCTGTAAACAGGTAGCAGTGAACGATAGAGCAAGTTTTTTTTTACAGATTGAAAACGATCTGAATGTCTAACCTATAGATCAAACGCGCGCTAGCACGAAACCATTACACTTTGTTGACACCAACGAATGCCCTTTTATATATTCACCCCGAGCACACAAAGATTGAGCCGTGAAATTGAAAATGGTTTCTATGACCAAAAATTTATTCCGTCCACGTTCTCGGCATATCATCACTACATGCTGCTATTCTTGTTTCATATGGTTAGCCAAATTTTTATTACGTAACACCGTTATGGAATATAATGCTACTGAGAACTCATAAGGGATATCAAGCACGCTAAGGTTAATAATTAATATACTTACTACATTTTATAGTATATTTAAAAGTAAAATACTAAAATAATGCAAACGATGTTTTTACATAAATTATTTATGTATAATAAAAACGTGTAGGTTAACGTATAGTATCCGTCGACGTTTTTTTTTTAGTAATAGCTTCTTTTGAGCGACGCTCAAGCTGTTTCGTATAAGAATTGCGAAAGATCGAACTAAATCCCCTACGGGTTTGAGCGCTGGGTGTGATAGATACTGGAAATTGCATAAAATCCATCAACTCACCCACTTTGTGCTCGCACTGTCAACGTAATAAACACCTCAGCTTTGTAAACTTTGCGTTTCATATTGTATTCAATTAATTTTTATGCTCGAATTCAAATAAAAACTAGACAACGTGAAATCGCGTTCTAAAAAGTATGAAACAAGAAAACATTAATGTCTAACGTGCTTATCTACAAACGTAATGTCCAGAGGATAGTAATAATTTTATATATTGCATAGTTTTTTGAAAAAGACATCAATTTTTTCAATTCAAGAAGAATTAACCAAATATATTGCTTGTCTATAGTAGCATAATGGTTGGGCTCATCCAAATTTCTCTTTTAAGGAATAAACAAAATTATTTCCAAAGATATTCCAACGTCATACCCGAATTTCAGTTCCTTTTACAAACGGGGAAATAGAATCAGTGGGTCAGCGTTTCGTAGAAGGGTCTACAGATGTGGCTCAGTCTCCTAGCACACTCGTTTGATACGTTATGCCGATCATGTAAATGTATATTTGGCGTAGATGAGTGTTCGCTAGTGTTAGTAGGTATACTCGTAAGTTATCTGATTTAAGTATCGTGTAGTGTGTAGAGATAGGCTGAGCAATTACACGAGTCAAACATATTTAAGTATATGTTTACAAAATAAATATAAAAATACGTATTCCCTCGTTGTAAAATTTTTAAACAACAATGCATTGAATTTTTACACATTTAATTTAACAACCAGATAAATCGTTATTAAGTAATTAGTTTAAAAATCATGGCTCTACCTTTATGTGTTACATTGGTCGAAACATCAAGTCTCAAATTATAAACTTATAATATGTATATTTATACGTATTTTCCGTACAAAGTACGCTTCCTTTTGTTTCTATTAGTTGGAGCATATAAGCATGCATAATTTTATTAATTATTTCGTAGGTCATGCTTTCATATAAACATTTTTTGACATACATTGTCGGGGTTATAAGTTTAATTAACAACATAAATTAAGAGGTGATCGTCGTTTCAGTTAGTAATTAGTTTTATTTGTACATAATGTTTTACCTTAATAACTATTTTCAGTTAGAAATTAAACTCACATTTTTTGCACACTTTTCTAAACACCCGGCAACAACTTCGCGTGATGGATTAGATTGTGCAGCTACAAATGGATACGTGTATCAGCAACTTAGCTAAACTAGACTTATGTTATAAGTAGTTAGCAGTAACTTATCAGGCATTGTTGGTTTACCTCGTACGCGTATTTGAAGGTCTTGAAGAATTACGAGTACCTATGTCTATCTGATACATACCTATGGCTAATTGACTTTTTAATTTAGTTCATTGATGGTTGATAACTTGATACTTTAGGAAAGTTTTAAATATTATCGCTTTAACTATTAACCCAAAAACGAGTCCTAAAACTAAAAGACCGCTTCATTTTTACATACTCATACATATTAACCGTTTCAGCGGAACTACTTTCGAAGCCGTATAATTAAGTTATAAATGATCGATACCCTCCAACTTCATATGCTGATATACTACATTGACATTTGACGTGATGGATAGCCATAAAACTGTTTAAAACTTCACTAGTAACGATTTTAGCCTCACCACTGTTATTTAGAGAGGTGCCTTGGTGTAAATAAATAATAAAAGAGTTTTGATGGATTCCATTATCCAGTAACGAGAAAAAAAACGTAGGAATTTTAAACGACTACATGTATATTGTATTTACATACTACACTAACTACTATTGTTATATAGCTAGATGAGAATGATGAAAAGAGATCTTTCGCAAACCTATAAATAAAATGTAATAGGGTTATTTTGAAGCGTGCATAACATCATGGGAGCTACATCGTAAATCTTTACCGATTTGCTAAGTAAAGAGAGGCTGCGGAAAAATGTATATATAGGTTAATAATTATAAATAAAAAAATCTTTGCCGATTTCTTTTGCCGACGTCTCTTATCGGGGCATACATAAACGTGAAGTTTAAGATTCGTAAGCAGAAAGTCATTTCGTTTAGCTACACAATACATCTCTGTATAATATACGAAACTGAAGACAGAGCTGTTTTACTGATGAAAATCAAGAGTATCGTCACATCGTCCTTTTCCACATAATGTTACTAGTCAAAAATATTTTGACAAATAAGATAAATACATGTCATTGTGTTCAGTCGCGCTCGTCCGTTCGGTGCGTGATGGATGGGTGTTATAACACGGCTCGTTGCTCCGCGCTGCGCCTCACGCCATCATCACAAGATTCATTCCACACAATCCCTTACATATGAATTCTTAATGAAACAAAAATTGCAAATGTCGTACGGTCTCTCAACCATCCTCATGAATACTAAGGACGCTATTTGTAGATCGTTGTCGTTCCCGGAATCGAGTCTATCCTGCGCGCTCGTAACGCTCATGATACCGATATGTCATGCGACTAAGAAAACTCATTACGTCACGTACCCGATTTAGTCCATACGATGCGTACAAATCACGGCATCTGATTTAAAAGAATGAAACATGTCGTCAGAAAACAATTGGGGGAACGTGACCCGAGTCACCCGAGCGGTGTCGTTGCGGAGGCGATCGCTACACGTCGCAGCCGCCCAATGCATACTAAGTAATAACGCCAGTTTCAATTTTACCCCCTTCATTCACTTGATATTTCATAGAAAACTGCTTTAATACAATATTATTTTATTCTATACGTATTGAATATATAATTGATAACAAGTACTCTTTCATTCTGTCATATTTATATAATTATAAAATAATTTGACGCTCGCCGCGTCTGTTGTCTGTCTGCCTGTCTATCTAAAAGCACTAATATCAAAAGACTTTTGGACAGATTTTAATAAGGCTTTCAACAATGGACGGAGATTTTCATGAGGAAGGTTTAGGTGTATAATTCAGTAAGGTTTTGAGGAAATTGGCTTAAATGTGGCAATGAATATGGCGGGAGGTTTGTAAAAAGTATGTGATCATTTCATAATAATTATAATCTTTTCGCTCTTTCACTTTCGGTTGACACTTTATAGGTAGATATGGTGAAATATGAAATCTTAACGCCTAAAAGATAAAATAATATGTTATTCTTTAAGTACGTACAACGACGATTGCACGTACAGCCGAAGTCTGCTTGAAAGTGACTTCTTATAAATAACATATTACTGTCTGCTGGTTGCTGATGTAGAGCAGACTAACTCGTAGCGTGAAACAAAGTATATTGCTAGCTTAACGTCGCCGTATAAATTTATATTATCTATGTGCCTCGCGATCTTCTCTCTGTCGCCTTCATTCAAATTGCATGTTCGTTAAGTAATTCGGTCTTAACAATAAAATAGTAAGTTAAAGTAATAAGCATAAATCGAACAATTCAATTAAAGTGGCTTCAAACCATGACGCCGGCGGTACTTAGTATTCAAACGTATGCAAATTACAGGCGTGCTATGCAATAAATGCCGACACACGGATCACAATTCGACAATTGGCATTTACGTCGCAATCGCATTCTCTATAGACATTTCACGTAGTTATAGGTTGATTTTATTTAAAATTATTCCCTAGTGAGTAACTATTGCTTGTTACGATAATAATACAATTAAATATTTACTACTTACTAAACTAGAGGTAAGCTATGATGACATTTTTACAAATTATAATAATTATGTCAAATGTTAACCGCCAACATAATTAACACTAACAGCTGTACAAGATAATTCATTACATCGTTACAATTTAAAGGCGCAGGCTACGTGCAAATTAAATTAAATTATCACTAAAGTTTACTTATAAGATTAGAAACGCTCTGGTTTTTAATGTTAATATAGTTAAAGAGAGAACAGCCATTGAATTTAGGCAAATCGACGTCGATTGTCTGTATGTGTTCGAGTGCGATAGAGCGGATCTTGCAAATCGCTGTGCAGGAAGACCGCTGTACGTGGACCAGCGCCCGGCGGCCTTTAAGCCTGTTATGTAAGTACTGGCTCGATGTTCCCTCTCCGCTCACTCACTATGTGGAATCAAGTGCACATGTCTCGGCCGTATCATTTATATAATCTTATTATTATAATAATATTATTAATATGGAAAAAAATAACAGTTCTAACTAAATAATAAACTAACTAAATAAACTTAAGTTCCAAAGAAATAATGACCGAATGTAAAAAAGGTGGGGTTAATATTTCTTTCGTTATAGAATTGCGATTAAATGATTTTCTTACTGTCATTAATTCGAAATTTTTCAACTTAAATGTCAAATTTTGAAGTGATAGATAAGAGCCGCGATGGCCTAGTTGGTAAGGAAGCCGTCCCGGTACTGATGGGATGATCGTGGATATAAATCCAAATTTATATAAAATAACAGATTATCTGTGTGAATGATTAATAAAAAGCCATATAATAAGACGTAATTGACTAGGATATTAGTTAAACCATCGTAAAGGTATTAAAACAAAACGACGTTGTTTGTTCAAGCGTGTGGGTGCGATAGAGCGGATCCCAAATCGCCCGCCGAGACCGCAGAGCGCGCTTCGATATAATAATCTTAAGGCTATGAAATGTGAGAACGCGTCAGACGATAATTGTTGCTCTGCATCCCGCAATTTTTACACTATAAAGTAACCATTTAATTCTTTGCCAATAATTACCTACATCATGTTAACTTTTAAAATGTCTGCATTCTATTTTTTCTCATATTTTTATGTATAGATCTCATCATAGGTAAGGTAACTAGAACAAATTAACTTCCTTATTTTATCTTCAACCTTCTTATCCAAGGTATGTTTATGATACCCGCATAACGATTAACATGTTCAGTATCGCAAAGTACATAAATCTTACAACAAACGATAAAATAAAAGAGAGGAAGGCGAGAATGGTGAGATAATATATATACTATACAAACTTTAAGGTTAATAATGTTAAATATTTTATATATGTCCTAATTACTTATAGCAAAATTTAAGGTACTTACTGAGGTATCAACAATTTGTAGCATACGATATAATATATATTACAAGTGCCAAGCAATTGGTAGTCGAATTCATCCTATTAAAAATAAGAATCACATTAAGTCCCAAGCCGGTATTAAATCGACGCAAGAACCGGAGATGAAATTGAAACTTTAAAAGGAGAGAACCTTAGAAACAACTGCATAATCAGCTTTGCGTCGATTAATATCAACGTGGCCGGCGGCTCAGTCGATATTGCGGCCACAAAGAACTAAATTATTTCCTTCATTTCTTCAACATCTCTTTGTTTTAGATACTTGTACAACGTTGCCGCTTTGTCTTTCAAAATAATTGAAAAGTATATTTCGCCAACGTTTTATTAGTTGAGAGTTATCTTCCTAGGAGTTACATTGTGTCCAAAAACTATTGATGGAAACCTTTGTTTATTTTATATTAAAATAAAAGTTACATATTGGTAGCTCTTTCAATTTATATACGAAATCGATCTCGGTGTGCCCTCAAGTATAATACTCGTACTATCGACTCGAGCTCTTAAGGCAAGCCATAAACACAAATTTAGCATTCGAATAACAGTTGAAAATAGTCGAACGCGTTTGCGAGTGCTAGTCAACATTGGTATCGTGCCAAACTATGCATGCAAGGGTAATGTAATTGTTTGCTGCGACGTCTAATGTGCACGTAACGACAGGACTATCAGAAAAGTACCAGGAAGTAAGAAAAATATTGTGCTTATCATAATCCAGTTACTAGATGATCTGCGATCGAATTTATGATGTCGCTACATCCACTTCATTCTCGGAGCCATTTCTGTATTTCATTCAGAGAGCCGCATGCTGGCTGATAGACAGAATGACTTGAGCAGTATGATATGATAAGTTTGGATTACGATATTTATGATCATTAATTAGCGAGTGGTAAACTACATAATATTCCTTTAACATAAAAATCCACTAAAACGATTCTCAAGACCACGTAATGAATGTAACCGACACAACTTCTACATGAACAAACATTTGAACAGAAACAGTAAACAACACGGCCCACCTTATCCATAACTCATAAAAATGAATGAGCGATCCAAATACGAGTAGTGACTAGGAGAACAAACACGCAGCGACAAACAAACCTCTTTGCCTTCCAAGATTGCTTCGGACTCGCATTCCATTTAGCCGACTGAGCCGCCGCTTGTAATACAATAATAATATTAAGCTCTAAATAAAATGTTAAAATTATCCTACATGTATGTTATTGCAGTTAATAGGTATCAGAAAATTTATACCTAAAACAAGCTTTTAATAATATTATACCTATTCTATCATATCTGAAGTTAATAATAAAATATAAACTGTTTTGTAAACATGAAAGAAACTATAATTAAATATGGAACAAGCAAAACCATCAAAAAAATTCAATATTAACTAATTTGTATGCTATTTATTTGAAATAAATGAGTAGCTTGTCAGTCTTTGACGGTGCAAGGGACGACTGACGTGGTATTTTCATTAGCTACATTGCAGTAAGTAAAAACTTGATAAAGTTTTACTAAAGAATTTCTAATTAGAAAATTTACCTCTTCACGACATAGCAATATTTCAGGCCCGTGAAGGTATTTCCAATAAAGGACTTTGCCAAGTCATAATTCTCGAAAGTAACGTGTAATGAGATGAAGATATTACAACATTCTTGTAAGATTGCATCCGCTAGATTTATTTTTGTAGACGCACGGTATATCTATAGAGCCAGTAAAGAAAAAACAACGTAGAATACCAATTATTCGTTTGAAATTTTATTAATCCTTAAGGGAGCAGTGTAGCCAAACTTGGTTACCTACTTAACCAACTCCGTACTAATACGATATTTAAATAGATAATTACCTCCGTAGGCGTTAGTTGATATCATAAAATAGCAGGACAAAAAAATATTCATTAAAATCAAATCTCTGTATATTCGTAATATAACACGGATATCAAGGGCAATAAATATTGTAACTGGATTCTTAATTCAAATGTAGAGCGGAGAAATGGTGGTGAATGGCTCATAAATTTCGCTTCGAATGTAAGGCGAGGGCATTAAGAAAATATACATTAAAAGTACAAAGTGTACAAACACAAAAACGGTCCAGTAACGTCAGTTTATTAACCTCAATATCGCTATAGTACGCATAATTCAAACTATGTAAAGCTTTATTCATGTCTCCTCTTATTTGATCATTGAAATAAAAAAAGAACTATAACCTACCTACTAAATAAAGATATTTAAAAGGTATGTCATATTATTCCCATATTTTAGTCAAAATTTTATTGCTTTGTCGTGATTGCAAATTCCAAATCGAAACACTGTTAAATCAAGCACTCAGTATTACGTTTTAAATAGTTAACATATTTTACATAGTTACTAAATTGTAAAACTAAAAATAGCAGTACATTTTGTATCACAAGAGAATTGCTA
>DWQK01002763.1:0-12555 GCA_018231225.1 Noctuana stator | reverse complement strand
GGTTAAATCGGTTAAGTAGTTTAGGAGTCCATCGCGGACAAACACTGTGACACGTAATTTATATATATTAAGATAACTTGATATCTTCCTTCTTTCGCACATCCTCAATTCCTTCTGTTACCTTACTTTGTATCTGTATTTGTTACTTAGTATATTTTGAGCTTCGTAAATATGACTCCTTTGCTGAAATGCATTGTTGTCAGATCTTGCTCACTAAGTAGGTACGTAATTGTTTAACAGTGCTACTATTAATTGTACTTATAACATATTTTTTTATTTATTTATTGCAGACGATATCGAAAGAAGTGTTTCGCCATGATGAAACAGAGCCACCGGAAGATTTCCGTTCACTTAGTATTCTACCAACTCAGGAAGAACTGTTAGATAAGCGTCCCTATGTGAGACCCAACATTATCGACGGTGCATATATGAACATTGATCATTACCTTGATGTTCAATTTAGATTGCTTCGCGAAGACTGCTTTGGTCCCGTCCGTGACGGAATACGTAAGTTATAGTAAAGTCACTTATTCTAATTGAAATACTTAGGTAGGTAGGTGTCTGTGTCTTGTTAAAAAACTGATGAATCCAATTCGTCGCTAGAGTCGCTTTAAAAGTGTTAAATTACATTCTTACATAATTACATATAACGATAACCGTCTACTTTTTTCAGAAAAATTTAAAGAAGATCCAAATAAGAAAAAATTAGACAACATACGGTAAGTCCTTTTACCATTCTCGGACTTACTAATTATAAAAGTTTAATAATTAAATTAGGAATGGAATATTTTACGTTTATCCTTTAATGTATTAGTTAGGTATAGTATACCCAGAGATTTTTATTTAAAACGAATAAGTTACTCCTCGTAATTAGTAACTCCAACGCATCCATATATGACCTCAAACACGACTTCTGTCGTATTTGAGGTCGTTTAACATGCAAATCTTTTTCCTTTCAGCGTTTACCGGAATGTAAAATTTATTCACCCGTATGTTTCGAAGCAGAAAGTTGGTTCTGTAGTACAAGTGGATGAAAAAACTACAAAATGGTTTCAGAAAATAAAATGGGCCTACAGCAAACGGTTTATATTTGGTTCCCTCCTATTGTTTTCCAAGGACCACTGCAAAACCTTTATCGTCGCAACAATCTTAGATAGAGACATCAAACTATTAGTTGAAGGAAAGGTAAATAAATCTATACTATATTATAAAACGGTAGAAAAATTTTTTGTGTACATTAAATATTTTTTCGAAATTTCTGCTAATGATATAGAAACGAAACATTTTTTTTTTGCAATTTGCAAGTCACATTTACATTAACTTTACATTAACATTAACTAGTTTGCATTAACTTTTGTGTTTTACATTTTTCTATTTTTACAGATACCGATTTCATTCGTTACGACTAATATGTTGCAAGAGCACCAATTATATGATAATAATGAAAGCTTTATTATGATAGAAAGTAAAGTTTATTTTGAACCATATTTTCACGTTCTTAAAGCACTACAAGATCCGACGTTTCCTCAACACATTGCAATGAGCAAATACATTGTTGATGTCAAAGTAAGTTTAACCGATATTTAGATTGAGTGCCTACTCAATTCTTTTTTTTAAAGAAAGAAAGGTTAACGAAAGGGAAACGCGTATACCAAATGTATTTTCTTTATATTTCTCTATCTACCAACGAGACATTTCTACTTAAATACGCGCTTGTGCTGTATGTCACTCAATGTACACACTTGTTTCCCGCACTTGAACGCTTGGTTTTATTCAATTAAATAAATTGGCGGCGCGGCCCTATTGGGCGGGTATTCCCGCTGCGACGGCCACGCCTTTTTTCTCAAAAAATCTATTATCTTATAAACTTCGATATAATTTATTCCCCCTCCCCACCGTCCCCGACGACAAGCGCGACCCTCTTAAATCATGCGAAGGAATATATTAGCAGGTTGACACTTTTATGGCTCCTCTTAAAAGACATGATACTGAAGGTTTTGTATGTTTTTAGCCGGAACCGCAGCATCCGGTGTATTTGAACGAAAGCTCAGTTTTTAAAGTCGAAACAACGGATGTTTCAAAATTTAAGTTTACCGTCTTAGATGACAATTCGTGGCCAACAAGTCATGATATGGGATTAAATGAAAGTCAATACGAAGCTTACCGCTTGGCGCTTACCCATGAATTTGCAGTTATTCAGGGGCCTCCTGGAACTGGAAAAACTTTCCTTGGCGTTAAAGTAGCGAAGACGTTACTTGAAAATCTTGGAACGTCCAACCAAGGGTGCTTATTACTATTGATTTGTTACACAAACCATGCATTGGACCAATTTTTGGAAGCAATTATACCTGTCACAGATTCTATCGCAAGAATCGGAGGTCGGTCACGGAACGAAGCAATGGAGAAGTTCAATTTAAACTATATTCGCCGTAATGGCCCTAAAATTCAAAAAAGCACGAACAAACTTTTTTTTGAGCAGAGATCCATTTTAAGACAAACGATTTTAGATTTGCAAATAGCGAAGGACCGCATAGAGACTTTAAGAAATGGCGTTCTTACATATAACTGCATCAAAAGACACATTCCAAATAGCAGAATCCTCGAAAGATATTATGGAGATGACGGAGATCCTCTTATGCATTGGTTATTTGAAAACATGCCGTATTACTTTGATAATGATTTTTTTATTGAGAAGCCTGCTGATGCTGACGATGAGGATATTTATGTGAGGCGTGAGGTTATTTTGGATGATTTTGAAGATGATTTCGACTTTGGAATTGTCTCTAACTCGTTTTCTGTTAGTAAAGCTGAAGTGAAGATACAAAAATTGTTGACTGCCTTTAAAGACCGTCACGTCAGTAATAAAGATAAACAAGAAATTCATACAGAAATTACTGTTCTATCATCACAAATCAAATACTTTAAGGTTAGTTTAAGGTTATATTATATACTAGCTGTTCCGCGCAGTTTCACCCGCGTTAAGAATAGTACCGCGTTAAGAATAGTAATAGCCTATAACCTTCCTCATAAATGTAGCAATCATACACAAAAAGAATTTTTCAAATCGGTCCGTCCCGTAGTTCCTGAGATAATCGCGTTCAAACAATCTCTTCAGCTTTATATTATTAAAAGGTCGCTTATTGTGACGTAACTATAAAAGATAGAGACATGCCGTCGCGAAATTTTTTATAGATAGTGATGTGTCCCGAAAAATTGTAATACATCATTTTGTTCTATCATTAATAGTTTTCGCAGCGCACGCGATTGAAGGAAGTTTTTTGTTTATTTTTTACACCTTGGGTTAGATTATTCAAGTTTTAGTAAGCATCCCTAATTTTTTTGAAAATAAAACATAGCCTATGTCACTCGAGAATAGTGTAGCTTGCCAACGGTAAAAGAATTTTCGAAATCGGTCCAGTAGTTTCGGAGCCTATGCATTTCGAACAAACAAACAAAAAATGAAATCTTTCTTTATAATATTAGTATAGATATAGATAATTTATATGTTTATTCTTCTCCATATTTTTAGGTTTTTAGGGCTTTATACCCAAAGGGTAAAACGGGACCCTATTACTAAGATTCCGCGGGTTTTTTCGTCTGTCTGTTCGTCTGTCACCTGCTGTATTTATTGTGCTGTATCTTATGAACCGAGATAGTTGAAATTTTCACAGATGATGTTGGTATTTTTGCCGCTATAACAATATTTTTTTTTCTTGTTAGGCGATGTCATTGTTACGCGACAAAGGATTACGGGCACCTGATCAGCTTCAAAATCCAACTCAATACTCTATTGAAGACCGTTGGAAGATATACTTTGCATGGGCGGATATAGTTATGAACGACATGAAAGAAGAAATCAAACCGTTGCATGTAAGTTTTATATTGTCTTGGTAAAATAAGTTTTTAAGTCGCTTAAGTTTTGAATTGTGGGGAGATCGATACAGAACATAACTTTAACAGTTTTCAATAGTTATGTACATACTAAAATTAATACATTTTTTATTTGTTTGTACTTAGTGTTGTAGTTTGTATAATAAAATAAGTAGGTAATAAACATGTATCTTTTGCAACTTCATCTTTTAGCGTGCAAGTCTGATGTTAAGTAGTCACTGCAACCTATGGACATCCACGGCCAACCTCAAATAGGACTTCTCGCCCTATCTGAGATCATACGTGGAGGCTACTCACGAGGACTAAGATGGTCGCCTCAATAAATTAATAGTGTGTTCGGTAGCAACCCTGTAACTGAAACACGAGTACTTGCTTCACGGCGAGTTATGTGGGCCGCCTTGATACCTCACTGGGCAAACTCTGTAAGCTTTACCACCTACACTCTACCACTTAACAAAATAAATTTCAGGAAAAAGTCAATCAAGAGAATATCGCTTATGAAGAATCAAGAATGTTAATGGATTTAGAGGCATTAAGAGATATAAAAGTCGTAGGAATGACTACAAGCGGTGCGGCTAGATTACGAAAATTGCTTCAAGCGTTGGCGCCACATATAGGTCGGTAATAAAATAAAATAAAATATCAAAAGCTGGGTAAATGTATAGCTTACAATATAAATAACCCGGTTTTAATTGGATTTATACTATCTACAATCCACTAGTAGAATTTTCAGAAACAGCATAACATAATTGAGGACAGTCTTAAGCAGTTCCTAGCAATAATTGTTACATTTCCTTCCGTACAGTGATTGTGGAAGAGGCTGCTGAAGTGTTAGAGCAACACATAGTGACATCGTTAACAAAGCACTGTCAGCACCTCATATTGATTGGTATGTATTTACTATTTAGGTAACTTTCAGGGTGTAGGTAATTTTAAGTAGCTACATACGAGTAATTACATTCGCCTCACACATTTATATTCTACCCGAAAGTTGGTTTGAAAGAATAAGAGGTCCAGATGATTGCCGACTATTGAGTGGTTACAATATTTTAGTCCTCAGAACGGAGCTCACGAAGAATTTTAGTACTATTTGAGGTTAAATGAGGTTGTTAACAAATTACCAAGATGCTGTTAGGGGATCATTCAGTAAGAAACAATGGTTAATGATGGTTTTTATATTTTTAATTTTAAACTTTCTGTCTACCTACAGATACAAGTTTTGCTCACGAGATTTTTCAGATTAAATTTACAATTTTAATAAACTTTTTATTACAATTTCTATTAGATAGATGTGGTAAAGTACGTAGTTATGAATGTTTTGTTATATATTAAGTGAAATTTGATTTTGTCTTAACCGCCAGGTGACCATCAGCAACTGCGTCCATCGGCAGCACACATGAGCTTGGCGAAGCATTTCAACTTGGAAGTGTCTTTGTTCGAGCGAATGATCATGAACAACATGCACAGCCGGCGGCTCACGGTGCAACATCGGATGCGGCCGGAGATTGCCGCCCTCATATCACCACATATCTACTCAGATGTCGTCAACCATCCCTCCGTCGAGAATTTTCCAAGGGTGCTCGGGATGTGCAACAATTTGTTCTTTTTTACGCATGACTACGAGGAAGAGGTGAGCCGAAATATTTTTCAGTACACTACAGTAGGTACTGAAGCACACAACAATAAAATCGTTTATTGACAGCGAAGATTACAATATATTTTTATCACAACACCCGCGACCCTCGATCCTCGGCGGGGCCGAAATTTATATTTCCGTTCTCGGTCTGGGTTTTTGTGTATTTGTCTTTGTACGTGTTCATGGCATCCACGACACGGGGAATCCTAGTGTGGGGCTGTGAGTGTGAAGCGTTAATTATTATTACAACACGGTATAATTAAATACAATACGTCGTACGCTACTGAATACATACCACATAGCTATCTGTAGCCTTTAAGGCTTTACCTTGCGTTTTTTAAAGGACGCAATTTTATTTTTTTTAAGTGTAGGGGGGATCAGTGTAAAGCTAAAATCAAGTTTGTGGGGTCGCCACCCTTGTCCCACGGCCGCCATCTTGAAAATAGGGGTTGAAATGGTTTTTACGATATATCTCTTAAACTATTTATCAGATAAAAAAATTTAAAAACATTTTTTGTTGCAAATTAAATTCCCGACCCCATAAACTTGGTTTTAGCTTTACACTGACCCCCCTACACTTCAAAAAAATAAAATTGCATCCTTTAAAAAACGCAACCCCAAATGTAACTTTTCAATGGACTATATAGAAACTGTCGCAAGCTTGTATAGTAAGAGATTTTACACAGGCTATAATTAAGTAGAAACTTAGAAATTAATCTATTCCAGGTAGCATTATACCTAAGGCTTTTTAACGTAGGTATATTATGTTGCCAATCAATAAATAAGTAAAGGTACATGTGTAGTTAATTGCTAAATTATAATTTTGCAGAGCTGTCAAAAATTGACCTATAACCATTATTATATTTAATTGTATCTTTAAATATTTATAAAGGTAGTAGAAGATAGCACAAGTAAAGCGAACCACAAAGAAGCGGATATGGTAATGCTACTAGCTAACTACATAATGCAACAAGGATACGAGCCCAGTGACGTCACAATATTGACGGCTTATGCCGGGCAAATGTTTTACATGAGGAAGGTTAGTTCAGAACTGTTTATTCATTTATAGACCCCCTCAGAAGATTAAAGTGTCTTATACTTACTAGATGATTATGAGAAGGTATTCTCCATTTTTCGTGTTTCCATTGAAAAACTATTCCAACTATTAATGTATAATTAATAGGTTCTTAGTAATTTTAAGGAATTGGCATTAATAATAAATCCTACCGTAGTTTAGCTCACTGAAGTTTAGTTAAACCGGATATACCTAGCTGCAATCTTTGTAAAATAATGGTGTTATTGCAATGTTTTAGGAACGAGTGAAATATGCGCATTTGGCTAAAATAAAAATTACCGTTGTTGACAACTACCAGGGCGAAGAATCGAAAATAATTTTATTGTCACTTGTAAGGAACAACAAACAAGGAACCGTGGGTTTTTTGAAGGTCGAAAACAGAATATGTGTTGCCTTATCCCGAGCCAAAGAAGGTTGGTAATGATAGTGCGTTGCTCAATACATCTAAACTACTTTTATTGAAAAGGGTTAATTGGTTTTAGGTTAATTGTTTATTGGGTAACATTTTTAACTAGTTACAGGCCAGATGGAGGATTAAGTTTACAGCATTTTCAGCGTGTACATCTCCTTTTTATAAAAAAATTTAAATACAATAAACAAAAAAATATATTTTACTTTTATTTGCCTACCTAAATAAAGATGTTAGAGCTAGGCGGCCGTGGACCACGCCCGACGTTTCAGCGCCGTAAATATAGTAATTTACAGATTACAGAATACATACATACTCGTTCATCTGACATTTGTGCAAGGTCCCTGATTGCGCCACCACTCTTGGTAATCGTAGGTATCTACACGTATGGTCAAATTAACGTTAGTCAAAATAGTTGATTGGAATATTTAATTTACTATGACTTCCTATAACTAATATTATCTGCGACGCTTAACTCTAACTCTAAGCTCGTTAGCCACAAGTTAGTCTCTTCTAAAACATGGATTATTTTAGGTTTCTACATTTTTGGGAATATCGGAATTTTGAAGAGTAATTCTGAATTATGGGTAAAGATCGCCGAAACGTTGGACAAAAATAAGTCACTTGGGACGAATCTGAGTGTTTGCTGTGAAGTACACCCAAACCAAATAACCACGGTAATTGATTTATTAACATAGTAGTATGGGTACACCTACATTTATAATATAATATACATATGTATTTTGACTACATTAATGGTAACATAGCAGAGACATAAGTTTTAGGTTGTTGAGAGATTTATGTCGATAGGGACATCTCTATAAAGCGAGTATTTGGCTCCTGATGATCCTGGGTAGAACCTGGCAATTGTTATTTATAAGTTATAAGAGCTTATCTACAAATTAACTTTAAAATTTATTTTCCAACAGATTTCATCACCAAAACATTTTGAAAAGGTGCCCGAAGGCGGATGTTTACTGAAATGCAACTATAATTTGCCTAACTGTGGTCACCAGTGCCCTCTTATTTGCCATGGCTACGACCGAGAGCATAAACATATTAAGTGCCCATTGCAATGTGAACGGTAAGAATACATCACACCACAAACATGAGTGTGAACGCTAGCCAATAAGCAATTGAAAATACGTACCTATAGATTATCCTGCCGCTTCATTCGCTAGAACTTCAATTGAGACACTCAATGTCCTGCAAGTCTTCAGCACCCATATTATAGTCTACTTCGGGAAATACTGCACTAACCTATCACTACTCATTATCTTATTTATTTATCCAAGTTTGTGTAATATTATATTCTTCCTATCCTTCACGTACTGGCATGGAACACATTTTTGGGGCTAAATTAAAAAAAGTCACACAAAAAACCTTTATCACCATTGGTTGTAACTGGCCATTTCCTGTATCTCTGTAAATATAATTATGATGGAACATATTATATTTTTATATAATAAAGCGTATAATTTACAGCACACACAATCACACATGTATTCATTACATACCAAATACGTAAATAAAAATTAATACGTACTCAAAAATAAATAAATAATAATACATAAATAAAAAATTATGAAGTTACGATAGTAAAGAGTAGTGATTTACATAATTCTGCCATCAGCATATGCGAGCGAAACTTGCACGTGTGTCCAATGAAGTGCGCGGAGAAGTGCAAGCCGTGCCAGCAGCCGCTGCGGCGCCAGCTGCCGTGCGGCCACGAGCGCGACGTGCCGTGCTGCCTCGAGCCCTCCGACCCCAGCGTCGCGTGCTCACGCGCGTCACCGTCGACGTCGCGCTGCCTCACTGCGGACACGAGGTTAATACGGAACCACACCATATCCACTATTTGACACACTTCACCAATTCATTCAAATTTGCATCCAAATGTGCAATTCTCACTGTTTTAATTACTGGGGAGTTTACTGGGTTAACTACTAACACCAATGGGGGTCATTAGGTATTGCCATTTTCAGACAATTGAGTTTAAAGTTTTAGTAACTCACTAAAAAATAAAGAAATAGTTTGATTTTAATTAAAAATGACTTATTTTAAAACAATCTTAACGGTTTACTAATAAAAAAAAATTTGTTTGGTTCAGTGTTCAAAAAAATAATCATTTTCAGATTACAAAATTTAAAAAATTATGTAATTACACATAGGTTACAAATAAAGGAGACTTTACCCTGTAGAAGGGTACTTATTTTAATAATTATGAATCATTTTGAAAACTATTCATAGTGATAGTAATTATATAATATTATGATACCATTTAATAATGTACTTAATAGAAAAAATATTTCAGTATTTGTCACAAATACAAAAAATTATTATAAGTACAATAGAATAAAATGAGAATTAAAATAATGTTTCAAGTGACGATATGTGATTTAATTTATTAACAAAATTTAAAGCTTTTTGATCTTATTAATATTTTTTTTTGCAGACTAAAAAACCTTGTTACATGGATATAAAATATGTAACCTGCCCGATTAAATGCGACGAGCGATTACCTTGTGGTCACGTGTGTGTTCTGAAATGTCACGTTAAAATTGATCCTGAGCATAAAAATGTGAGTAACTACACCTACTACCTAACTATTTATCGCCAGTAAATTTAAATCAAAGTTCGTAAGATTTATTTGCTCTACTTTCTTACTATAGGCGTTCATCCATAGGTACCACGACCAAAGATGAAGTTATTTGAGAATTGTGTTCTTAATATTTTTTTTTTTATTTTTTTTGTACTAATTCTTAACTATAGACTTAGATTAACGACAGTTGACTGTAGTACCTCTTTCTGACATGCTGTTATTATTATTTTCCATTTTAGTATGTTTGCAAGAAATCGTGCGCTAAGTCCAAGAAAGGGTGCAGTTTAGATTTAGAAGGAGACCGCGGACCCCATCAGTGCCTCAACAAATGTTATGAGAACTGTGAGAACTGCGAAGTGCGGGTAGGTAGATGTTACATGGACTATTAAGCCTAACAATAAAATAAATAGCCCTAAGTTTGTTTCTATCAGGAACAGCCACAAAACGGAGCAAGTCCATATTGATAGTAGAACAAGATATTTTTTTAAGGTGGGTTTATTTAAATCTATGAGGTATATTTATGAGGTAGGTTTGGATACATTGGGTCACCCACCTAACACATACTGGGTAGGTACTGAAAAAACCAGAAATGAAGGATGAACTATGAACTCTTACTATACGATAAATATTTTTTTCTGTACCTGATGACATTCAATAAGTGCATATACATACTTATAGAACTTTGAAATTAATTTTTCTCTGTAACCCTCACATTCTTTTATTGTTCCGCCTAACACAACTACAGATATTCAAAAAGAGAAGCAACTGCAAGCACAGCGAACGTGTGGCTTGCAACGCAAATGTAGACGAGAGTCCCTGTCGCAAAAATTGTGCGCGAACGTTGCAGTGCGGACACTTCTGCAAGAAAAAGTGTTACGAGGATTGTGGGGACTGTCGACAACAGGTACGTACATATAATAATACCTAATAATTTAAAATAATAAAAGAAGCGCGCTGCGCCCCGCTGGTAGTGTGGATCGCAAGCGATCACATTGTTAAGCAACGTCAGGCGCGACCATTACTAGGATGGGAAAGCGCTATAATAAAAACATAACACACACTGTGTTGGTAAGACTGTAATTAGAGATATTACAGTACTACTTGGTGACGTCGCACTTTCTACAGCTAAGTATTAAATATGGCAGGTGAAAAAGAAGATACCGGATTGCGGGCACGAAGTGACTGTGCAGTGTAAAGTGGAGGCAACCAGAGAGATGTGTGAGCAGATGTGTGAGCGCACGCTGGAGTGCGGGCACGGCTGCCGCGCGCGCTGCGCCGCGCCGTGCGAGCGGGCGCGCTGCCTGCAGCCCACGCCCCGGGCCTTCGACTCGCCGTGCGGGCACAAGGTGCGCCTGCCCTGCCACGCCTTCAGCCCCGTCTTCACCGGTACTTTTCGTTTGTTTTTTTAACTAACTTTTAAAATAGGAGCTTATTATTTTTTACTAACTGTGCCCTGCGGTTTCGCCCGCATTAAGAATTGTAACCTATAACCTTCAACATGAATGTAGCTATCATACACAAAAAGAATCCAGTTCCAGAGATAGCGTGTTCAAACATCATTCTTATCCGTTAATTTATTAGGGATTCAAAAATATTACTTACCTACATAAAATTTCGTAGGTGTACCTACATCAAACTAAAATCTTACCGTGGCGTTACACCATTCGAAGAGAACTGGCATTTCTTGGATCTGATTCCCCGTGGGGTCGAAGTTTAAATGACATCATATGATTTTTGTTTCTGTTACTGTCCGCGTGGATTTCATAATTAATTGAACAAGGGAATCACGTTGTCCCATACAAATTTTGCCCCCTCAGGAGTAGAATTTATACAAAGAATACATCCCCCATATTTCAGGTCTTTACTATCAGCGGCTTAGTCTGTGCGTTGATTTGTCAGTCAGTCATTCAAGACAAGCATTTTACGAGTATATGCATACATTAATTATAATCTGACTGTGAATGCGATTTAATACCGAATTTCCAGGGAATCTGCCAACGGAGATACTACTGAAGTACTGCAAGGAGCCGTGCAACGCGGAGCTGGCGTGCTCGCACGTGTGCGGCGGCAGCTGCGGGGGCTGCCGGCAGGGCCGCCTGCACGCACCCTGCACGCAGACCTGCAACCAGACCATGATTTGTGGACATCAGTAAGAGTCACAGAGGAACCAGTACTATTTCACGACCCATGCGATGTTATGCCGTAGCGATCACCATGCCGGTCCAACATTCGGAAGATCCTGGGTTCGAAGGGCAGAAGTTTCAGTGATGAATCTGGATGTTTCCGTGGTTATCTTTGTATGTGTACATGGCTTCCACAGCACAGAATCTTAGTGTGGGCGTTATTTATTTATTTTAATCACAAACTATTGATCTTAAGTCATTTATGTGTTTAGTTTGGAATATTTTAGAACTCGTATAGTTCGTCCGGGAGGTTCCGTCGTCACTAATGTAACCCGCCGCCGCGTAAATAAAACATTTCAATTTAAATTCGAAATCGATCAAAAATTAAAATCTTTTCACTAATGTCTGCCTATTGTAACTGTGTTTTGCAAAGTGAACCTATTACATACAATTTATTTAATTTTTTTCTTATATATTTTTTTTCAGATGCACGGAACCTTGTAACCAAATTTGTCCACCATGTGCTAAACCGTGCGAAGTGAAATGTCAACACTCGAAGTGCAAAAATCTTTGCGGAGCACCTTGTGTGCCTTGTAAGGTAAATAACATGACATGTATTAAAGTAAGCTTTGCTAAATACTGACAGTAATTAGCTACCGTGCTTCACGTCACGCATACGCTCTCGCTGGCGGCTTTAATTAAAAAAATTTTGTATATAAATTTAAAAATAGCAGTGCGAAGAGAATAGTGTCGTTTTTTTTGTGCCGAGACAATGGAAAAAGGGCTATCCTCCGGAGATGCCTTCATCGGACGTGACCC
>DWQK01002762.1:0-12560 GCA_018231225.1 Noctuana stator | reverse complement strand
TTTAGGCGCCCTTTTGGCTAAGGTAGGCCGGGAGAAAAAAGCCGGCGGAAAAAAACTCTCGGCACTCCTTTAAAATCCAGTTATTAATAAATTATGCAGTATAGTTTAAGCCTGAACTTAATTAATGGGTATGCTTTTGTGGCTTGTAAATGTTGGTATTTACTTGTCATGGTATAAAATACGATATTTTGCATTAATATTATATGATTAACATACAATATGTTATATTCTTCCACTGGACCCTTACTTACATGTTACATTACAGTAATTTTTATTTCCACAGCATATGAAGATGCGGACGACGTCTTAAAACTATCAGCTAATCATCTACCTTACTGTGTGGATGATTTGTCGTTTAATGTGCCTCTATGTGTACCTGATCCTGCAGATCCAACGAAAATTCCTTGTTATAATAAATCACAGGTAATTATAACATATTCTAAACCATACATAGTTTTATTTAAGATTTTATTTGGTTATTCCTACGACTTCATCCATATGGAATTATTTTAGGCTCAATTTGAGAACCACAAAAATGGTAATTATGTTAATATGGCAGTTTATCGCAGTCTTGTTTGTAGCCATTTTTATGCTTTTTTTTATCAGAACGTTTTTGACTTTATGAAGTTCAGACACACACAGACTTATGGGGTGCTACAGTAGTGAGAATGTTAATATCTTACAACATGCAACAATCTTTACAATATGTGCATTATCTCAAGAATTTTAATTAAATTTGCTTATTTTTTCAATATAAATAAATTTTAACAGTTAATTGCATCATATTTAAATTTTAGGTTTATGTTAATGATAAAGAATACAGCTTAGAAGAAATAAGATCAAGAATGTACAATTTAGAAAGACAGGCAAAGCCTGAGATGAAAGAAGCTGAGGAACATCAGAACTATAATCATATTAATCAAACTCTTGCACAGTGTAGTGCTCTAGAGACATTAGCAAATTGCGCATTAGACTCTGAACAAGACCATTTAGGTCAACTAATGCCTTTAACTATGCCAACCCTACAAAATATTACAAAAGTGAGCAACATGCATTCACCCGGCGAGCCAAAAGTATTAGTCAACTTAGACTCTAAAGAATTAAGTGAACTGGCTACAAAGAAAAATGATGGAAATCAAAGACAAAGTAGTACTGATAAAGAAAACCAAAATGCCACTGAAGCTACTACTTATAATAATGAGAATGGCGGTACTAATTTTGCAAGAAACAACCTCATGGAAGAATTTAATAGAAGCTTAATGGGCAACTTGCTCGGGGATTCTGTTACTGTCAACACAAAAGAGGCTCGATGGGAACTAAGGAACATATTTAATGATGGTCATGACAATGGTAGGCATTTTCACTTTCATACGTGTATAAACATATATATGTTTGTATACTTATTTAAATATTTTATGATATACACATTTATAATATTATTATACAAATAACGTAATAAAATATTTTATATAAAAGAATTAAAATTGTTTAAAAATAATAAAAATTAAATTTTAAATATTTTTTTATTTCCAAAGAGCAATCGATAGTTCAACCAGTTGTACAACAATTCGAAGTACCTAAGTTCGATATTCATGAAGACAGATCTATTACTATGGCTATAAATACTAAGAAAAATTATGAAGTGCCTGATATAAGGAATGTACCAGAAGATAAGGAAAATGCTAACAAATTTGGAATGCCAGCTGCAGTTGTACCCCAACAGGTAAGAGTAAATATTTTTCATAACTTAGTAAAAGAGATTCTTTTAGTTGAAAATCATAGAACTGCCTTACCACATATTGACATTGACCAACATTAATTACATTTCAACAGGTAAATAAAACAACATACTATGAAGAACCATCATGCACTCAAGTATTCAACTTCAATATAAAGGATGCTAGTACTCCAAATATGTCACATTTCAAGAAACCTACAGCTTGTATAGATCAGTCCAGTAAATTTGCTTCAGTGCCAAAATTTAGTATAGAAGAGAGTGTTATCGAGCATGGTGATCAAGGGATTTTCAAACGTGAAGACAGTGGTAGACAACAAGTAATAGACCAACATGCTACTGTAGATAATCAAGGAGTTGGGCTGTCTGTTATCATGGAGGCAACTCGTGAATCTAACAGGTAGAAACTTTTTAACTATTATAGATTCTAGAGCAGTTTTTTATTTATTCATACTTTGCTAAATGTATTTTAGTTAACTAGACTTTTAATTACAATTAATAATTATATATTAATTTGATTTCAGTAAATCAGGATCTAGTTCTTCTGGTCAATCTATCAGAACAAACTTTACTGGTTACACAACTAATTATGATTCTATGTACAACAACCCTAATGATCCCACACAAACATCTAAAAGAAGTTCTTTGCCTGCACAAGCTAGAATGGCCAATGGACAATTTGCCAGAGCTTATTTACAGAAAAGGGAAACATTAGATAACAAAACACCTATGCAATCATCTAGTTCTGTACCTTATCATGCTCATGACCATCAGTATCAAAAACCAACTTCTTCGAATTACAATGGATATACACCTCAACGGTCCCTGCATGCTCAGTATGCACAGAATTACAATTATCAACAGGGTTATCCAAACAATCAATTAAGCCAGCAAGGCTTTGGGAGTCCAAATCCTAATAATTACCAAAATCCACAGCCAGAAATGCAAAGTTCACATAATATAAATCAGGCTGTGCCACCAGGCTTTCAAAGTCCAACTTACACTAATCAATTGGGATACACTAGTCCTGGTCATGCCATGATGAGCCCTCAGCACAGCTATGCAGGTCGTCAGGAATATCAGTACTCTAGTCAAAGTGAAAGGCAACACATTTATGCCAACCAACTTCAACAACAACAAGCTATGGCTGCTTTTCAAAGCCCACCACATCAGCCCCAGTATCAAAGTCCCCAATACTATCAAAGATCTCCTCAAGCTCCAGCCCCTAACCAGGGATATAATCAACAAAATTATCACAGTATTCAAAATCAGTACAATAACCCAAATATGTATCAAAATACTTCACATTCTAATGGTTCAAATTACAATGCCATTCAAAGTCCATACAGACAACCTCCAAAACAAGTAGAAAATAGTCAAGGATACGTAATGTCAAATAACCAATCATTTCAAGTTTACCAAAGTCCTCAAACACCTCAGAATAATTATCGCAGCCCTGCTGTGCAAAATGTAAATATGGTGCAGCAAGGCTCTTACCACGAACAACATCTGAGACCAGAAGTTGTCGCAAATGCTTCAATTAAAAACCAAGAAGTCAATGAAGAAACAAATACACCTAATAATACAAGTCCCCTATCCAAGGTTCAAAACAAAAGTCCTGCTTCAGCATTAAGAAACATTAGACATGACCAGCCTGTTCCCAAAACTGGGCAAAATCCACCTGATATTGGTTTCTCTAACCAGTACTTGAACTTTATTTCAAATAGGAACGAGCCTAAAGATAATGCAAATACTCCTAAATTTACGAATAGTCCTAGCATATCACAACTGATGCATAAAATCCGTTATGTTTCATGTCCCGAACAAGCTCAGATTCCTCCCTCATCTGGTCTATCTGACTCCGACAGCAAAGATGGGATGACAGCACAAAGTGCTACACCAATTCAATCAGCTAAAATTTCCCATGCTTCCGATAAAACTAAGGACATTTCAAAGCGACAACTTGACTTTGAACATAGAGTTGATATTCAATCAGAGGATAGCAGAGACTCTGTCAGTAAGGAAAGTAGAATCTCTTCTGTTTATTCGCGACAGTCAGATTTCCAATCTGATGGTTATGGAATGGATGTAGACAGTGAAAATTCAATGGAATGCGCAGCATTTAAATCTACCCATTCTATTTCTTTAATTGAAACCAGTGATATCCCTAGACCAGCTGATATCGAATTCCCCTCAGTGATCGACCCATTTAACAAAAAAATGTTGACATCATTATTGGAATATGTAAAATTCCCTAACAAAACTCATGCAGAGGGGTATGTAGAATTGAGATCCATTCCGAAATTGCAAACAGCTACTGTAATGACTTTTGGCAGCAACAAATTCGCCATCGAAAAACACTTAGGCAAAGGAAACTATGGTGCAGTATTTCTTTGTACCGATATCCATACAAATAAATCAGTTGCAGTTAAATACCAGAAACCCAGCAGACCTTGGGAGTTCTACATTTGTCAAGAAATAAAGTCAAGAATAAAAGATCCTTTCATGGTAACTAAATATTAAAATTAAAATTACATTAATAATATGTCTCAATTTTATTTGTTTTTAACTACTATACATTATTTATGATTTTTTGTTGTTTAGCTTCCAGGTTACATGGATATCACTACAGCGTATATTGCTGACAATGCAAGTTTATTTGTGTCAGAATACTCAAAATATGGATCTCTGTTGGATGTTGCCAACAAAGTTCGAACAGCTACCTCAAAATGTATAAATGAGTTTATAGTAATTCTGTTGACTTCTGAAATGCTTTCAATTGTTCACTACCTTCACAAAGCCCAGATTATTCATGCTGATATTAAACCAGACAACTTTTTGTTAATGAAGATGTAAGTTTTTGATAATTTTTGTTTTAACTCCATTTAGTTATACATTGTTGAGTTTTCTGGTACAGAAAGATAGGATAAACTTTGTCGTTTATTTTGGAAATGAGTCACTTTCGTTCTAAAGTTTTGATGTAACAACACACGTATATTATTATGTATTAATTTAATTATTTTTCTTGCAGACCTACTCAGGAATGGAGGACGCCATCATTGCAACTTATTGACTTAGGTTGTGCGATAGACATGTCTTTGTTTCCAGAAGGCACGTCTTTTAGAGAGGTAAGATATATAAAAGAAAAATAAATAATTTTAGCTGCTAAAGATATAAGACACGATATTTTTTTACTTACGTCATCTTTTATCTGACTTAATTGAGTATCGTATAATTTGTTAACTTTTTATATTTACAGCTTATTTCTACAGAAGGATTTACATGCACTGAAATGAGAGAAGGAAAGCCATGGACTTATCAGACAGACTTGTATTGTTTAGCTGGAACTATCCATGTTATATTGATGGGAAGCTATATGAAAGTTGTGAGTCGCTTAGGACAGTGGAATATAGACAAGAAATTACCAAGGTAAATATTTTATTACTAACTTTTATTACTACATTATAAATCTGTCTTTAAATAGCTTGATGTTATAACTATTATTTAGCTTTCATTCTAATCCTCGTAAGTTCAACTTCATATTCAAATTCAAAAGTTTCAAACTATTTGTTACATTTCCTTTCAGATACATGAAAGTCAGTTTATGGGACAAGATATTTACTACACTATTAAATGTGCCCGATTGCTGTAGTTTACCAGACTTAATGGATCTCAAAAATGAGGTGGACGGTGTTTTGCGAGAAATTGACAGCCTTGGTTCTCAACTCCGTAATTTTGCTAATGTGCTTAAGTCTAGGTAAATGAGGGCCCAACGTGTATTTATTGCATTTAGATGTTATAAAGGCGACTGTAAAAAATAGATACAATATGTATTATTAAATTAATAATAGAGATAAATATTTTAGGTATTAATTTCTTGGACCCTTTATGAGATCTTACACGTTTGAATAAAAGTAATACATGATAACTAATATCAAAACAAAACTTAAATGTTTAAATTCTTGTTGTGTTTAGTTAAAATTGTGATATTGTACTGTTTAGTTTTTGTTAGCAAATATGAATATTGTGGCTTAGATTTTCTTGTTAGCTTGATGTTGAAACACTCTTAAGTTTCATTTATTTTTGTACAACATATAAGACTTGCACACTTCATATTTTTGTTTGGATTGTAATGAATAAATAAAATAAATACATGGTTATCTGTCTTTTAATAACATAACAATTATATTGTTTTAAAAATGTAGACGACATGCCCACGAAATAATAAATATTAGACATTTTCGTTGATTGTCCATGGTACTGCTAAAACCAGTGTTCATTTCATATAGGTAACAAGCCTATACAACACTACCAGCAAGCCTTTTATTGTTCAATGTCATTCTGTTAGCTGTGACACACATTGACCAAGTTCATTGGTTGCCAATCTGGTTTTATAAAGTTCATAATACTATAATAGTGTTGTCTCAGAAGACTTGGTCACTATTGTACACAATCTTGAGTTCCACGTGACTTGAAGGGGTCATGGGGAATGAATCCACAATAAGTTTAAGTTTGAAATTTTAGAAAATCAGACAAGATTAAAATATTTTATAAATAACAGGAAAAGAAATAAATTCATGATTGTAGTATATGTTTATTCTATCAAAACTATATTACATCTTATTATTACTTTTAGTAACATTACACCTATTGACTTAACATCAATTAGTAAAATTGAAAAGCAAGTCAATAGGAATAATTAGCCAAATATTGAAATTTATATTATTCTTAAATCCAGCACTTTTACACTTTCATTGGTTTAATCAGTAATGCCCAATCTTTTCTTTTTCCTTTCTTTGTATTCTTGCACATTATCAAATTTTCTTTTAAAAAGCACAGTAATAGAATTCTGTTTATTTATTGTAGTACTTGTATCTGTATCTATAAACATAGATAGTTTTTTAACAAATTCTACACTGACTTTGTTATTCATGGCAATTTTATATACAAAAATTTCACAGTTTGTGTCAAAATACACGTACAATATAGACTTGTAAAACTGGATTGCACAAGGAAACTGATCTAAATCCAATATTTGTAGTAACTTATGAGTAAATTGATCATGCACATTTTCAATAGAGTAGATGAATATTTTTTTTACTAAATGTAATGTGACAGCCAGTATACTGCTACAGTCATTTAACTTCATGATAGTGAAATTAGTAACTGGCAAACAATCTACTTCTAAGCCTTCTTCATCCATGCTTTTTTTAAATTCTTCTTTAACTACATCATCATTTACATCTAAGTTTACATTTATACTGTAACAGAGAATTCCTTCCTTATAATTCCAGCATTTTACAGTACCATCTCCAGATGCACTGATCAAGTATTTTTCATTGTGGGGCAAAAGTTCAATATTACTAACATATTCTTTATGCCCCAAACAATATGTTTGGATGTTATAAGTATTTGGGTAACAAGTCACTCTTATCTTTTCATCTCTATCTGAAGTAATTATAAATTTGCCATCATTTGTTTGCAAAATGTTTAACAATAAACTTAGATGACCCAATAACTTTGTTCCGTTGTCCTCAGTCAATACATTGTAAATTAAAACATCTCCAGTCTTGTCTGCCACAAGTATTTTTGTGTTATCAGTAGTAAAGCGGATTTTACTGGCGCTTCGTGGTAGTGCAATAACTTTTTCCTCCTTCAAAGTAGGCAAATTGTAAATAATTAATTTTTTCGAAAGAGATGTTATGACAGACAGGTATTGATCGTTTGAAGAAATAGCTACATCAGAAATTTCATCGTCTTGTATATTTGGCGTATTCAAATGTGTAATCCTATGATTTACATGGTCATAAATATCAATAAACAGGCCTTTGGTAACCACAACAATTTTTTCATTGACTGCAATTTTACTCATGATCATAATATATTACTTAACAAAAGTAATATTTACATACCTAACCGTTGGATACTTTTAATGTTTCCAAGGAGTAAGAAATATATTTATAATATTTAAGTTAATATTATAACCTCAAATCTTATTTACAATTGAGTTCAAATCAAAACTTCAAGTTTGAAATGATATGACAGCTTCGTGGAGGTATAGATACAGAGATAGAGCATGGAACCACAGACTACTCAGAATACTTAGCGCTTAAGGAACAAAAAATATTTGTGATGCGTTTGCGTTCCAGAAGGCGCTCAGAACGATCATAAGAATCATTTATAAATCCATCCAATCCAAGAATTCATTTATAAATGGTTAGTGCTATATTCTAAATCCAAACGTTGAACGATGAACGACTGGATTGGCCAGCCAACGCATGGAGCTGGCCTTTACGCGAATAATGTACATAAAAATAGAACAACAAATAGCCAAGTGAAGTGCCACCATTTATGAATGTACAAGATTGTTGGTACATTGTACTGTATATTAAAAAACATTCTATGTATGTAGTCGCCAATATTACCAATATACCCGATGGTTGCGTAAACCGATAATTCCCGTAAGTGTACTATCTATGACCGAGAATTAGAAATGCCATTGTATGTAGTCTGTGGTCACTGCTGTGCTGTCAGGTCACCCGTCACCAACCAAACTTCATCGAAGTGTAGTGTACTCAATTAACTTAATACTCACGTAAATAAACTTTGGCCACGAATAATATTAATATAAAATTTAAAAATACCTATCGAAGTGCTCATTTTCTCTTATATTTAACAGAAAAGCGATTCTTTTATTGCTTTTATAATTTTAACAGGCGCGGTGATCTTTGGAAGCCAAGTCAATATGAATAACCTTATAACTCCGTGGAGTCCTGATAAAAAGCACAGTGATATCGGAAGGTGATATTTTAACATTTGTTTTCCTATCTTCAATCATTTCATAATGAAATTTAGAGGCAGGTGCATTATTGTGTATGCATACTCAACCATATTTTACCCTCAACTTGTTTTTGACATTCTTGTTTTATTGGACTGTCCCTTGGCAAAACGCATCTTAATGTACAGCTATGGGACCAATAATAATGTTGTATTTTAGAAAGAATTCATAGCAATCTTAGTAAACAATATCTTAAAAACTGATAGTGGTAACTGCTTATAATAATAATGTCTTCTTGTAACTTGTCTATTTTTAGTGTTTATTAATATTTAATCTTGATGCAATCTTAAAATTAATTTAAATAAAAAATAAATATTTGTATGTAAACAATATAGCAAAAATGTATTACATAAGTAGTTTAGAGAAAAATAGCTTACTAAACTGTCATACCTTGGGCGTAATAATTGAATACCAATTTTTAAATTGTCTTAAACTTTCAATTTCAGATGGATTTGCATCTACCCTGCATATATAAACAGTAAGAAAACTCTGGCTCAAGGTCGTAAGTTACCAAGATCTCAGTGTGTGGAGAATCCTACTCACCAGGAAATCAGAGATGTATTGGTACATGCAGCCTTCCCTATGGCTGTTGAGAATAAGCTGTACCCTCGTGAACGGAGTAAGGTGAATAAAGTTTAGGAGTCAATACAATTTTAGTTTACAAATTCTTTAAGTTACCAGTAAGGTCTATTTAGGAAAATATGCTAAATTATAGTTTGAGCAATTATTACTTACCTGACATTTGGTGACTTTAATTTTGTTGTGCTGTAAGTATGTAATAGTATATTTAGCTGAATTTATAATGCTTTTTATTGTTATTTGTGTGTTATAACTTGTACAGAACATAGTGAGATTTGTTTATTTTTTATATGGAAATGTTAAACATATAAAATTATGTTTAGATGAAGCAAACTTAATATTTTTTGTTATATTTTGCAGGAAATGCTTAGTAGAGGTAGAATTCGCGTGCAATTAAAAAATGATGATGAAACACTATTGAACCCTGACTTTCCAACAAGAGAGAGTGTCATGAGATTTCTTGGAGAATCAATACCCAAGATGAAAAACAGACAGAATAGGTAAGATTATGTTATAGAATAGGTACAACATTTAATTTTTATTTCAAAGTTAGTTACTGTATATAATTATGGACTGCACTGTCTGCAAGAGGCCAAAAATAATAATATATATTTTAAATGATAAATGTTTCAAAATATAGCCGAGATTTTCTATGATTGTCTTATTTGCAGGCCAGCTGATCAACAACCACAAACTACGAGTCAGGCGGCTACAAAAAGCAAAGGAAAAAAAGGACGTCGGTAAAATTATATTATTTCTATTCACAAACTGATTGAAATAAAAAACTATACCATAAAATAATATCTTTAATTTAATTACGTATAATAATAATATCATGAATGTATTCTATATGCCTTTTCTGTCAATTTGTTATCACCATTAACATCTCGTGCTATGCTGTATCCATCATAAATCATCACAATTTTTTGATTGTCCTTATTTATAGCAGATGGTATGGCAGACACACTGATCAAATTTTCTGTATTATTATCTAGTGTTAATGTTTTATTTGATCTACGAAGTTCTTTATCTTTTTTGGCCATTGAGCCATTTCTGTCAGGGATTCGCTGATTACTGGTGATATTGTTTGTGACATCGAAGGCGCTTTCTTCAGAACTTTGGACTTGCCATGATAGTTCTTTACTTTCTTCTTGGGACTCATATCCTCGTAATCTTGAATTAAGTTGTGGTAAAAGTTTTCGGCTTTCTGTTTCGTTTCTTCGATTTTGGAGCTTATCGAATCTTTTAAATTGATTGCTGTCTCCTCTATAACCTGCAGGGGTTTCATTGGACCAGATAAAGTCTGTTTCAACGGTAAGTGTCTCGTCTTCGGTGTCCTTTTTAATATTTCTATCTCCTCCGATTGTTCCACAGGATCCGATGCAGCTTGCATTGTTTCCTGCAGCACTGTTGGTATTCCCTTTATAATCTTCTGTATAGGATTCCGTTTCTCTTCCTCTGGAATAAATATTTTCACCACTTCCATTATTCCTGGCGATATGTCTTTCAATGTTTCGGTAATGTGTGGAGAGGCTTCCCTCATCGAATCCATAATTGTTTCTCCGACTGCTAGTGGTATTTCTTGCAGATAGTATGGATAAGTCCTTATGCCGTCGGACAGAGCTGTTGTTAGGATTGAAAGTAAGATGGGTGGTCGTGGAGGTAGCCTCGGTAAGGTTGAGAGCTTTAACCTTTGAAGGGATTTTAGCGGAGATAGGCGTGGCAGAAATAGTTGTCTTTTTTGTCTGTCCTGGCCTTCTAGTTTTAAAACCGGATTTAAAAGCACAGGGACATTCTTCACTTGTAATGGATTGATACCCGCTGTGCTCTGAGGCATCGTCTTCCCTTGAGTCTGAACTAAGTATATTATTAAAAAATACACCAAGACTCTTGAGAAGAGGGATGTAATTTCTGTTAAATTTTTCGTCATCCTTAATTTCTCTCTTTAATGATGGATTTAAACGCCTATTTCGTTGTGTATTTGAATACTTAATTTTCTTCGGCCTTAATGGTGTTCGTATTTGAAATGTTTTCTTGTATTTTAGCGGAGAATGTATCTTGTTTATCGGGATGACACCTCCTGTAAAATTTTAAAAAGTGTTAAGGTATTTTCGACATATTTATTTATAGCTTAATTTATCTAAATTGCCAACTAAGTTCTCGTCACTATCCGTTCATGTAGAGTTATATTAAGAGAGAAATTTCGATTGACTGCATTGCCTTCATAGAGAAAATATAAAGAGGCCCTTTTTGCTATACTTTTGGTTCACACGATCATTGTAGCATGTTTTGTGACGTCCCACCTAACCCTCTACCCCTCGATTGGGCCTCCTTGATACGCTGAATTGACAATACGCGCACCCTTGCTTCGATTAATAGCTTCATTAGAAGACGACAGCGCTTCTTCGCTTACGCTTCGTCCTCTATAATTATTCTTGGTCCGTGATAGCCGTCATTGCCGTCGTGTCTAAACCGCTGTAGTTGGAAACATGATATTTGAGGACATATTTCTTTCATTCTAAATATTTAGAAGATTCATTTAAATTGATTGATTGTATTAGGTTTCAAATGAGAATGTGGAAAGGTGTTTTGAAAAAGAAAATATTTTTTGTGCTATGTGCAGAATAATTTAAGAAGGAAAATGATAATGAAAACTTTCTTAAAACTAAATACTTGTGGATTGGAAAATGTCGCTTCAGTTCGTCTGTAGTCATAGGAAAAGTATTCACCTGTAGTAATATATTTTGCAAGTATTGATGAAGATGATTTGTGGTCCTTTGGAAAATCCCTTCTTACATTGGTTTTCGTATCTGTAAAGTTACATAGTTAAGTAGTAAGTCATAATTACTAGTATTATGTTAGTCTATGCACCCCAGTAATACTCGTTATATCGTTTATCCACAGAACATCATTGATTCCTTATCCATGCTAGTTTGCAGTGTAATATACCTACTATAAATAAAACATAAAACAATGGAATGTGTTTTTAAATAAGTTTAAATTTGAAACAGACTACAGTTATGCAGTTAGGCACGTCATTTAAAAATTAAACAAAACATTGATCACGTCTTTCTAATCACGTCAGAAAGAAAACGTGATACCTATTTTCCGTCAATCAGCAAAAATTATTAGGTAATCTTTACGCTTGTACATATTAATTAAAATTTTTTTAATATATTTTGTTTATAATACAGTACCGTTAATCATTTGTGATTATGTTGTTCTATATTGTTTATGTACAGTTGATCATTTGTGATTTTACACTTGATTTTAAAGGAGTGCCGAGAGTTTTTTTCCGCCGACTTTTTTCTCCTGGCCTACTTTAGCCAAAAGGGCGCCTAAAGCCGATGTACTGTTATTTGACGTTCATCGAGTGTATACAAATACCTTATGATGAATAAAAATGTT
>DWQK01002761.1:0-12562 GCA_018231225.1 Noctuana stator | reverse complement strand
CAAAACAGGTACAATAACTTTCAGAGTACAACAATGTTCATAACATTTATGGATAACTGGATATCAGCGGTCCCATCACACGGCTAAATGGATGCCCTCGATTCGATGGGGAGTTACCCCATTTCCGAACAATAATCGTTGTTAAATTATTGTCAATATTTACTAAAAAAAATTGTTCACGGTTTTTAGACTATGATGAGATTAAGTAATTGTTTAGTAAAAAAATATGCACGTACCCTATAAATATATGGATGCAAATAATTGCATGAAGAACTAATGGAGTAGAAGAGGGAAATACAACTTAAGTTGCTTTAGAAATGGCTCATGATATTATTTTCGTATTAAACTATCGTCGCACTCATAAAAAAATTTTAAACTAAGCATAGGACGAGACGAAATGAATCAGCCGGTTCCCTCATTATATCATGATGAATATATTTAATAACCAATAAAATATTTTTCATTAAACACGCATTTGTCGTGTATAGTCGTGTTACAAGTTTTTTATGAACACCTGAATATCACCGAAATATTCTTTTAACGATTTCAACCGAATTGACGCTTGCAAATGGGGTACAGTTCTTTACTGATGCCCTCGATACTATACTTAGCTATTTTCGGGCTGTTATTACAGGACTATTATTACAAAAATCGAGGGAAATTGGAGCAAGCTTTACGGCGTATGGAAAATAATTAGCGTGTTCCGTGTTTGGACCACACAAATTTAATTAAAACACCTTCAATACATAATAGCAAGATTTCTGAGCTTTTTATAGCTTTTTTTATTTCTTACCTTGAATAAAGGTTCTGCACGTACCTGTAACAAATCATAATAATAATAAGAAACGTTTATTTAGCACTTAAAAGGTCACAACTCACATTTTCATCACCGTTGGCTTTGCGGATCAGATTTAACAACAGGTTTCAGTTACGATAGGTCAAAATTGGTCGCAGTGTTGGGTTAAGACCCATCCCTGGTCCTCCAAATAATATCTACTGTGTATTATTAATAACTAGTCCGTTACTAAGAAGAAGCTCTGTAATTCTTTTCACATTCCTACATAATATGCGTAATGAATACTGAATATAAACAGGCTATAAATTGAACAAAACTATTAGTTACCGCTAGTTAGTTGTACAGGCTAGACCTTCCAATAGCAATATAAGATAACAACAATTAACGTTTTGTATCAATATTATGTACTTCTGTTTATATTTGAACCATGCAATAAAGCCGGTAAGTGCCGTGATGCCAAAGTAAATATTTTAAATCTCGTTCAAATAAAATAACGTATCCATTGTTAAACATAGCCATTATGCGGTGTGGATGTTGTGCTTAATTCAGCGGGAATTGTGTTGTACAGAATACGTCGTGTCACTCTTTTATTTAACATGTTATTCAGTTCTTTATTTCTAGAGTCGTTAACTTTTCCAAGCAATGAATCAATGTCATTGATTTTAGGCCTAACTCCTTTCTGGCGCTATTTTAACCGAGAAAAAGAAGCTTATCAATTTAGTCTGTAAGTTATGTACTTACTATGTACTTATGTACTAAGTACTATGTACTACTATGTATCAAGTATGTAATTATGTACTTCAAAAAAAGGAACAGTGTAAGTTTCATCACAATCAGTTCAGATCTTTCCAAGGTATTCTAGCCTACTTACGAGTATAAGTATAACGAACTCGATAAATTTATTTCCAAGATATTCTAGTTTAAAACTTATAGTACTACGGAATTAGTAAATATATGGGACCTTCTGATCTATGAAAAATTGTCATTTTCCAAAGCATAGAGAAATTCTTGACGTTATAACATGTCTCCGCAAAACGTCGACGAGGACCTCTCGTCCGCCGTCGATTCGGCATTAACACCTGTATTCCGAAAGGCAAAGACATGAACCCCGACACCTTCGTTAGTGGAGAACGCTTGTTAGCCGCGGCACAAATACGGAATTATGTAAATTTTGGGTAGCTTCAGATGTCTCCGAGATTTACATCACTTAGCTCGATTGATTTTTGGATGATGGCATAAATAAGCCATCTTGTTTATGCTTAAACCAGCAAAGGGCACATGATAACTGATTCTTGTTAAATATAGAAGTATAGAATCCATATCCACATTCAGCCTCAGACAGAGTCACGGAGGCTTCGACAGAGGCTGGGTGCGACATGTTTTGCTGATGTACTACATTGTTTGTCCCTACGAGTACGTCACTTGTTTTATTGCAAAGTAATCATTTCTATTGGTTAGTTAATAAGTTGTATGCTATACATAGTTATTATGGTATGTAATATGTATGTTATGTACAGCATGTAAAATAAATGATTTCTTTCTTTCTTACTCATTGTATTTTTAGTATTTGACCGTCACAGTAGTAAGAAAAAGTTAAAAGCAATGTCAAAATAAGGGCACTCAAATCGGCCCAGTATTGGCACGTATGCAAGTCACTGCTTCGTTAGCGTTGACCGCTTGTTAGTAATAACGAATACGGAATTAGAATTGAAGGTACCGGTTGCTATTGCCATATTAATTTTGAAATGCTTTTACTAGTGAGTACCTCACCAAAATATTAATAACTTCATTAAAACATTATTTGAAACTCAGAATTTTTCTTTCGTATACGATAAATTTATTCTAAATTCTCTAAGAAGGTACTTTAACCAAGCCGTAACCCTAAACTGAAAACGAGTCAGAGTAAAATGTAGCAAATTATTCCAGATTTGCGGAGCACAAAATAGGTAAAAATGCACTTTAGCTCCGCGCTCAGCGAGTAATTGAATGTCGCGATTCACTCGATGTATTTGATTTTGTCAAACCAAAAAGCATTTTTAAAGTAAGAGCTGTATTTCGATTCCACTGCTAAATTCAAAGTCTAAATTCTAATATGAGTAGAAAATTATTGGTCGTTTGCCAGGCTATATAAGCGTGTAGTCTATAAAGTTGTAAGGAATACTTTCGTTCGCATTTTATAACATTGACCGTTCCCAACCGAACACAAGAACTTGCCACAAGGCTTGCTTCACGGTGGGTTGAGGGAAGCGGCGGTAAAGCAAGCGTGGACCTCCCGGCACGACCAGCACCAATTCTACCACCTTTAGTACATCTTACTGCGGATCTTCTTGAACTTAAAAACACAGACAAACAGTGCCAGTGAGAATGACAAAGGATGCAAAAGTACAACGGAAATGACAAATTTCATTTCAAATCCCGGAGATGACAAAGCGCTTTCACGATTTGAAATATTGCTGGCCCGCGATTGCCATTTTAATTATAAAGATTTTCCAGCGTTGTCGGTGAACACGGAGCCATCACGACATCACGACGGGAAGCGAGTTAGTGGCGGGAGATAAATGAAAAGCGCACGTTGTGTTTGATTGACGAACGTGAAACATGAAGCTCGAGTCAGATCGATAACAGGAATTAGATAGATTAGTAGAAAATGGATAGAAACATTTCAAGCATTTTCAAACAAATGTTTCTAATTAAGGTTTTTGTTAAACAAATAAAAAGAAAACGCGTCACAGCTCCTACCCTTATACCAGGATTACCTGTTGCCACAGACACGCAGAAACAAAATAATCCAAACACCCAAAACGGAAATTTAAATTCATTATGACGTTAAGTAATCAGTAGGTACAACTTATTTATTTTGCCATTTATTTTGGTATAAACCCGTAAAGATGATACTATCTGACTAATCTAAGAAAAACAGTATAAAAATAAGAAAAAAAATTAAAGGAAAGAAGTAATAATACTTATTAATAATAATATTACGAATCACCACCATCCCAACCGCAATACAAGAACTATCGAACTTCTCGGCAGTGACGTTCGTTTGTTGGTTCGGACAAACTGTGCCTACCAAAAGCTGTGCCCATAGACAAGACTTGAGCATCTCATTATTCAGGAAATGTACATTTTGAATTAGGTACCTACATCTTATGAAACTACTTAAAAGTACGTCGATACTTTAGTTCATATTATTTGTAAAAATAATATCATAACTTACTAGTATAGCATAAGGATCCTAACTGAAAGAGTCATTCATGACTCAGGCATCCTACACTATGATATTCATATCATGAGCATAGGACGCCAGAATATGAGAAACTCACGTGGCGGACACGAAGTATAAAATATTTCAGATTCCTCTTGCAATTTAATTCTTAGTGCGAAATAAAATACGATAAATAAGTAATACCCTATATAATAATATTATAGCAGCACCTTTATTCAAATAATGGTAATGTTCTGAAACATAATAATAAACTAGTAATACTCTGGAGTCTGGAATCTGAAACTCCAGTTCGTTTTTCGAAAACAAATAAAAATCATGTCACTGATACACACAAGATGTTATAACCCAACTCAAAGGTGTTCCAATAATTTAATTCCCCGTTGCTTAGATAATAGTGTTGTCAGTTATAGTTGTGGAATTGTGACGGGACATGATAGGACGAGACGGGATAAGACGGGATGGGACGGGACTCGACTCGATGCGACAGGCAACTAATGAAATATGGAAACGGAGCGGGACACGGGAAGTTGGCTCACATATTCCACGTCAGAGGAAATCTACAGAAATGACAGAATAGTCTGAGATTTTAATGTGAATAATTGTTTTATGTTAAACGAGACGGACTATTGCTTAGAATAGCTTACACTATCGTAGTGGTATAATTTATGCATATCGGGAATGTTGTTGCTTTGTTAAACAAGTTTCAACTGTTTAGATTTGACTGAAAATGACATCAAGCTCGAAGTATGTGAATTCTTTCCCACCATGGCACTGTAGCGTAACTATCAATGTACGTACGTAAAGGATAGGCAGTACAAATATTCTTTATGAGAACCACAATATACAAATACGAAATAACAAAAAAAGGAAGACAAAGAACGAAGAAGAAAGAAGAAGGCACGGACGGTAAAGTCTGTCTGTCGCTGATCAGTGATCCCTGGCATGCATCCTTCGTCGATGCAGGAGCCACATTTAAGGCCTACATTACTTAGACCTCATAATATACCTACTATATGACTTCAGATTCCTTTCGACAGCGGCCCTCCTCTGTCCTAATATTCTTTTATAGAATTATAACGAAGTAACTATTATCAACAATATACAGCGATGGTTCAGCAGGAAACTTTCAAAGAAATTCTATTAGCACACCTCAGGAAAGCGGTGATTTCTGAACGAATTCTCAATATGCTGCAATGAATTGAAGAAGCTCCGTCAAATCCGAAAAGTAATTAGTAATCCAAATTAGCAGACCACTTTCATCCTTATGCGAACGCAATTATAGCTGTAATGGCTTGAACATTGACAGATGTTATGACTTATGGAGTGAAGTGCCCAAGTTCATTCCGATCGACCTTGGCGGAGGCTATTAATCATGCCCCCACAACGGCGGTATCGTACGATCTGTTTAATAAGGTTTAATAGGTACAAATGTTTAAGGCACAATCCGTAAATAATCCGTCCGAACAGATTTGGCAGCAATATTTTAATAATCTTTATTGGACAAAAAGGCTACTTAATAACTACTAAACGTATCCCAACTTAAACTAAGTTAAACAGTCTTTTAAAAACATATACCTACTTTACGTCTACGTTAGACCGTATTTTATTTCGCAATGGTATTAATGTAGATTATGTGAACATATCGGATGATAAATATGTAAGTATCTCCGATTGCAGTTTTCGGCCTTAAATACGTAGATTCAAATAGAGAAACAGAATCTTCTGCCAAAAAGAAGATGACAGCCCTTATAATATGACAAAGCCCCACAAGTGGAGAAACAAGTATCTATAAGAAGCTAAAATAACGAGGATAATTCCAACACAATTCTCTTTGCGAGAACATTTCGAAAAGGGAATATCATAAAGAATATTTTCATGAATAGCAATCTTAAGAGTTTTCTGTGCGACTGTCTCAGATTATCTTTTATCGGCAATTCATACAAACGGAGGACGGGAAGCAATCAGGCCAGACAAACCGCTTTTTGTGGCGCCTGTACGTGACGAGCTGAATGGAGCGCGCGTGCGTATGCCCACGCCGGCCAATTTGCCACCCGTGTAACATGCCCTGTTATATTTATGGGAGAACATAGAAAAATGCGATTAGCAATGAATAACGTTACGTAGTAACAAAGATACTGAGAAATGATAAACGAGATGAGGGAAATCGAATAATTCATGACTTGAAAGTGGCCAGACCTGCTAGACCGTACACAAGAATATCTCTTAAAAATGTATTGACTCACAAAACATCGAAATGCAATGGAATCCCAATTTCCAACACTCGGACCAAAGTTAATAACTTTTCGAATTGAAAACTTAATCAAGAATTTGTAAAGAGCAATTTTGCTTATTTCTCAAAGCAGGTGAACATCAAAGCCACCCAAATTGTCGTCAAATATCAAAACTGAACGTGTTAAACAATCAAGGCTCCACGCAGCGCCAAGTGGCCGCGCACTTACGAGAGTGGTGACAGGAGTAAAACGTGATGGAGAGCCCGATTGCCCTCATGAACGCCATAGAGAGGCTCTTAGCTAGTGAAGAGGGTTATAGGAGATTCCTTAGAGTTACAAAACGTGTGTCTTCTCTGTGCGTCTGTTTGACTTAATTATTTTATGTTCTACGAGGCATGAACGATGATTTCATATTTTATAATTCTTCAGAATCTCTTGGCTATTTTTGGCACTTATGAACACTTTAAATAACAATATAATGTCAACAATTTTATTTTTATGATAATAATGAGGAAGCCATGTTATTCGGGGGACTTAGAATCTTTCCGTTGTGAGTAGATGCTTGGCAGGACTTTCCATCTTATAATTATTTTTTTACCATCCATTAAATTTATGAGTATTATTTTATGTACCTATTCCGTAAGAGTACTATGTAAAAACAGTTTTATTTAATTCAAAGTAACTTTTACAGGCAAGAACAAAAAAGGCAGTTTGAAAAGATATTTAAACTTTGCAGCAAAAAATATTTTACAATGTAATAAACGCTAGAAGGGTTTCCAGAAAAAACATCAATCTACACAGATTTAAACCATCATTCCATGAATCGCCAGTCCAACTTTAGCAAACCCCGAATATAAGTTATCGAGTGAAAAAATCTTTTTTCTTCGATGATTTAGACAACTTTTCGCAATTAGGGAGCGATAAATTGAAATCTTTTTGTGTAACTAGTAAAAAAATATCGGATCGAAAAAGAAATTCGCGCTGAGTTTAAAAATTTAATTAATCAGCATTGTTCGATTTTCCTAAAATATTAAACCTAAATGAGTAAGCTGCTTGGGTTCCGCTTACATAAATAATCTTACAGTATTTGAATTTATTCAGCATTTAATTTATATGCCTTGCCAAGTGGGTCCGTGCACAGCCTAGCCCTTGATCAGGGTAGAGCGAGATTGTCTTTCAGCGTCCTTAAGTCGGCGCTTTCCCTTGAAATAATTTGTATAACAGTTTTAATAGTTAACATAAATTAGAGAATTTTAAAATTAATTTTAAATCAACACTTTCCTTTATTTTTTGGTTGAAATTATCTATTACCTGGCACCTCTGGCGAAGAGGCGCTTAAAGTGACAGCTTCTTTCGTTCCTTGGGGGGACATCTGATGGCTGATTACTGCAGCCTTAAATACTACCTCTATACGAGAAGTTCTATACAGCACATACATAACATGTGCATTCCTACTAGCGTTCAAAAGTCCTTACAATCTTAAACACAGTTCCGCCCATTCCTAATAGCCTATCTTCGCAATAATTATATCTCTGTTCCCATCCTACTTCGTACCCTTTCAAGGACGTAAGGTTATAAAAACCCTTCTATTTGTATTAAGTTAATTCTCAGCTAGAAATTTGAAATTTGATTTTCTTAATAATTCTGTAAATGAAATAAGTACGAATGTACGATAAATATTAAGAGCACCAATTAGATATTAATGAAGTAGCGAAAACGTTTCCAACGGAGCAGTTGTCGTTGCTAATTGCACGGCGAATGAACAGATAACCTGCTAATTAGTGAGTTAGTCAGTCAACCGTTACTTTTTTTATATTACCATTTGTGTGCGACTCTTAAGTTATGAATTAAATGTCTTTTGCATTAACGTTTTACATTCAAAATAGATGTTTAGCTTTTAATCTCTGAAGTTTTGCATGATAAAAACGTTGAATTAGAAAATAAATACTAAATTATTTCAACACGAACAATGACCGGAAACTTTTTACTTAACTGTTAACTGTATTAATTAAAATAAGAAAATATGAAAAAAAAGTTGAAAGTCGGTAATTTTATTATTATTATTATTATAGATATTACGATAAAAAAACAATTGACTAATGCAGAGAAAACCGGGGAGAATGTGTGTATAGAGAAATAGGGACCATGTGTCCTTTTAAAGATCCTTTTAATCGCTTTTACAATTTCTACAAAATCATCTTAATACAAACTTATTCCTCTAATTTTGTCTGAACGTTATGACAGAAAATGAAGACATATTTTGAACACATATCGTTACGAAGGTGCTCGCTGCGCAAAGCGAAGACAAAGCAAATGAGTGGTCCTCTCGTCAACACAAGTGTCTAACAAAAACGAAATACCACTCGTCCTTTCATGACGCACCACATACATTGCGGTACGACAACCGCAATTTCGTGGAGAGCATTATAACGCCCCAGTGATGTAGGTTACATAAAACAATAATAGAAAAGTTCCAAGTTTATGAAGCTACTTCTTCCTAAGGGTGTAAGTACTACTGGAGCTCTTCACCGACAAACAATCTCTGTTTTATTTCAATTTAATAGCTCCATTGCTGCTTTTGTGTGGAGAATACTAGTCAGAGAGTAATTAATTCAGCAATGTATTTTGTTCGTGGTTTTTTGACGTATGCTGTATAATTTTTGGTTAGCGACGTGGTAAGATACTTGGTTGTTATAAATGGTGTCGCAAAGAATGCTTGCTCGGTGACGCTGTTTAGCTCTTATATTTTGAGCTCCTAATTATACGAGTACGTGTGGGCTTAATATACGGCATTGTTTAAATGTACGACGTATCAATTTAGAGTAACGAATTGATTTTTAAGCGCTATTCTTACCTTGAGCTTTGTATTATGTGAAATATTCAGAATCAAAATATAATAACATTTAATATTAAACTTTAATGTAATGTAATGAATTTTACCTAATTTTATTCAAAAGCTCCTCTCATGTAAAAGAATCAATTCTCAAAAGCAAATTCCACGAAATTATCCTGAAATATTTATCTGCGTAACAAATGATTTATAATAATCCAAATCCAGAGCAATAATTTAGCGATTGGATTAAGAGCGGGCAATTTGGAACAAAGAGGCCTAGACTAGTCACTCTGCCAGGCGTGGCCTGACTAATGGCCTTCACACCATTGTGGTAAGAAATATAACGTCAGCCGCATTGTTCGCCCATTTCTAAATAGACTAGGGAAATATAATTAATAAATCAATTGCAGATGTTGTTTTGTAGAAAGCGGCGAGAAAATGAAGGCTTCTCAGAGAAAATGACTATTGTTTCGAACCTTTCATTATCTTTATAATCTTACAGCGAGATAATTTAGAGACGACTATAGGAGGGTCTATATTATTATTAAAGCACTTTGAATGATATTGAAAAAGATGAATTCGCATATTTGAATGAATTTTACAGCCTTTTTGTAATTTTGGATACAGTTAATATTTCAGGCAATAAGATTTGTATTCATTATTGTAATACGGTTTCATAATAAGTGTTTTTGTTATAATACTAGTATATAGGTACCAACTACAAAACAGCTTCGATTCTTAATACGTGCAATTGACGCACATCTTGCAATAGATAAAAACACTAACATGCATGCATGATAACTGATAACTTTGAACTCAACTACACCCGTTGAAGTCAACTTCCACATTGATAAGGTATTTTAAATAGAGCCACAGAGTCAAACTCCACACACAAAAGACCTTTTCATTGCTGTTTATTACGATGTATTTAAAATTGTTTATGCTGAGGAAATTGTCGAAGTACTAATAAGCAGATTGTCACAGCATTTCAACAAACAATACGTACCTACTTCACACGGTTCCGTTAATGAAATTTGTTCCAGTTGGTGACGCGGTCTGAGTGACGAGTTCCGCGCTACAGCGAACAATACAAGCGACTTCGTTCCGCGGTGTTACTTTAAAGTTAGACAGGTGCTCCGTATCGTGGCGAGATTCCGTAACGATAATGAACGGCAAAACTTCGACAACCAATTAAATGGACGCGTACTTACTTATTTGTACTGAAAATAATATGAGCAGCGCATAACAACGGAAGCAGCTTGGGTTGTGGGTAAGAGTGGGAGCTGAAACAGTCCATCCGATAACTACGAGTATGAGACAGTCAATAGGTGTGCGTTACGCTGAGTCAAGATCAGTGTGGGTTGAAACCTGTGTTTCTTTGATCCCGGAGTCCGCCCAATGATTACGCTGACAACGGAGAGAGTTAACTGTGTTTAAAAAGCAAGATGAGAAATGAGATGTGGTCTCAATTAAGGTTTTATTTATTAAATACAATTTTAAATACAATCCTTCCTAAATCACTAGTTCACGAGTATATCCACACGCGGCATGTATTTGTAGACACAACGTGACATATCCCCCACTGTATTTTTGCAGTATGGTTAGTATTCAATAAGCATACAATTTAATAAACTAAATAATGCTTTATAATGTAGAAAAATGAATTGTCTCATTTGGATAAACGTTTTACTCCCCCTATTAAAATACTGACAAGCTATCGCTTACAATTTGAAATGCAAATGGAAAAGTTGTACAAGTTTTATTTTATTCTCTCGAAACATGCAGATTGCTCGCGTGCAACAAACTCGAAAACAGAAATGTAAGAAATCTAATTTTACAATCAGTGAACAACTCATCTATCTTACGCTTTCAACAGTTTATAAGAAAGCAACATTCTAAGCTGAAAATAATACAAGTGCTATACCTACGTGATTAATTGGAACTGTTTATATGATGAGACGCTAACTCAGAAGTTATGATAAAGGAAATCAACAACAAACAATGTAAGTAATGTAACTTCGTATATTTCTTGTTTGTGTTACGCACTTACTTTAGTTAGTGAGATTGTAATGCGACATAAACATAGTAAATATAATTGAATATGTCTATGAGTGTAGGGTGTTTCTTTATTAATTATTATTATTTGAATAACTACGACAGGATATTATTATAATTAATAACATTCTTATATCCGGTAAATATTGGTTTCATTGAACATGTAAATGGATGCTTCACAGTTAAAATAATTTCGTAGTCAGTATTACTCCATCACGTTATAATTCGATCAACACTGATAAATGACGAATCTCCGAAACGTTTTAAGTAAGCGATCTGATTGTTGCTGAAAATTTCACTGAAAATATTCCTACTCAATTCAGCGTTTTACATAGTGGTGGTGTTTCGAAAGTCAATTTGCCGTGCAATAAGTTCACTGCGTGCGCAAATAAATATTATCGAGTGGAGTTTCCATGACTTATTGCCAAAGGATTATTGCGTTTCAACAGAATATGAATGAAAAAATAATTGATTTTAATTTTGGATCGTTAGCCTTTTCTTTGTACGTGTTATGTGGTTGTTACTTTTTTTTTCGAGATATTGATGAATATTTTTACAGTTCAATTCCCATAAATACATAAACTTCTGCAATGTCCGTTTGTTGCAGTATTGTATGTTTGGTGATCAATTGACTTTTAATTATTTTTAATTCCTTATTAAACCATGTTTTTAGCGAAGTTTTGACGTTATATAAAATTCTTTCGATGGAATATAACATTTCGTAAACAGCTACTTTTATTTAATCCCTTTTTACATTTAGTTGTAGAACTCTCCATTATTATATTATATTTACATGAACTTGTGAACTATGTAACTATTTGCTTAGTAAACATTGCTATGAAAAGCGGCACTTTTTTCTAAAACCACCATCAACACCATGGTATCAATCCATTAGAGGCTAAACGTACCAACGCTAAAAGTGGCCAATTCCATCAGCGTGACAGCGTCATTACCATGCAGCGTACCTTGAAAGATTAATACGCGTTGCCATGGCAACAGATTAACGCACGTCGAATTAGTCCTGCGGAGCCTGTTTGTACGATCGCCGTACATTATTCAAGTCTCATTACCGCATTCGTTACCCTGCTTCGAATTAATGCTTTCAAACGAGGAAATGGTAGCTTTGTTTGGTATTTCTGTCTAAAGTGCCTTTGTTTTTTATACGTTGTGAGTTCAATGAGTTGATGAGAATTACGAAAGGATTGCACTTAAAGAAAATGCCAAATAAAAAGGTTATAAAAGTTCAGAAAGTCGTTAAAATCGATTTAAATCTATGATTATAACATTGTACACAGCGAGTAACATACAAATATACTTTTGGAGGAAATGCTACATTAAAAGGCTGGAAAATCAATTATTTATAGTTCAGTGTAGTAAGTTATAAGACTTATAAAATAACAACCTAACCTAACTGAGTACGA
>DWQK01002760.1:0-12564 GCA_018231225.1 Noctuana stator | reverse complement strand
CGCGGCGCCGCGGGACCTGTCCGGACCCTCGCCTCGCCTCGCCCCTGCCCATTGTACTCGTGCAAATTGATCGCCATATTTTACGTAAAACTACGAAAATATTAATGCACTCGTTAACTCTGAGCACTGTATTATCGAATGCTAATGATTTTTTTGTTCCATAGTTTTTTCGGTAGCTGGAGGGAGGTGCAACATTGTCGTGGGACACGGTAGGACTTTCGACACTGAAGATAATGGTACCCAAATATAATACCAACATCGAAATCCTCAGGAGTTGCGTCTAAACTATTTATTAACTACTTATTAAAGTCGGTTCCAAAATCGTAGAGTATAAAATTACCATTTTTGTGCCGCACAAAGAAAATACCCAACAATTTTTTCGCTTATTTCCAGATTCCCTTAAGCGTGCCAAGATCAAAAGTGCCAAGCTACGGGTATAACAGTCCGCAATAAGTCACGTTTGATCCTTCTGCAATTTTGCTTCCTATTTTTGACTATGCTACTGTTCAACAATGTGTCCAATGAAATATGTATATATGTATGTTAGGTTTTCAAATATTAATGTTTATTTAGGTTTGCTTAAAATTTTGTTAAATAATTTACGTGGTTAGGGTACTTAGCACTATAGTGTAATTATATACGTTATAATATATCTTGTATATTATTTATGCTTGGCAGCTATTTATTTCATATTTTTATTAATCAAACGCGCGTCAATTATTTTTTTAGGTCGCAATTATGTTTTCACACACACTTTTTCTACATCTGATCTATCGATATCGATCTGCTTGGACTGTAAACCCTACAATACATAGATATTTTTATCTTATGACGACATTATCAAAAAGTACTTAGGTACATTTGCAGTTTTATATGTTATTCATGTTATAGATAGTTCGGAGTAGTAGTCAAGAGATTCTTTTAACAATCAAAAGTAGTTGGCTCTACATAACATTTTATTTTGGAAAGAAAAAATAATTTCTAGAACATTTTCAATAATGGCAGATTTTCACTACTACCTGCTATTGTTGTTGAATAATTTCATAGACTTATATATTTGGATGTACCCAATCCGTAAGAACATATGAGAAATAAATTAAAGCATATTTGTTCTTTCATATTATGTCAAATAAAATCTCGTAATTATTTTATATCGATAATAATTTGTTGCAAATAAACAAAAGCTTGCCAGCACCATATGGTTTATTCTACAATAACCTTTGGATTTTAGATGTGAAAGCAATTACAACTTTATTCATAGCAGAGTCGGGTAACCTGCTGCGCCTCTCTGCTCTATAATTACGCAGTGAGCGACATTTTCGAATCTTTTGAAAACGATAACACGGAAGCTGTTACGAAAACTTAAAAAACTAAGTAAGTATTGTTACTGTAATGCTTTTGCGAGTAAATATTGAATCAATACAAAAGCGGGCCCGACAACCCTTGAATGAGGTCCGCGGGGTGCCATTAGATCGGCTCAAAGAGTTGGGTGTAGCCCACGAAACAGTCGGAGGCGACTTTGTAAATCTAATTAAAATATCAATATGTTTGCAACGTCCGCGTTAACAATTTGATTTTACGCTTCCCGCCCTCCGCGCTGCACGCTTTGAACTACGATTTGAATATTAAATATTTGTTGTATCGAATTATACTATAGAACGTTCAGGACGTGAAACTTGGAAATATAAATATTTTTATATAGTGTTTGATCTCGTTGTATGGAGTTGTGTGATAAGTACCATTACCATTAACAGGAACGCTCACGTCATTTTCAATATTTTATTGTTCTTGTAAATATCAATGTTTTTTGTACATACCAATTTTTATTTCCAGTTTAACAATTAATAATATTGGTCGAAGTCAAAAACATGAATCCGATTTTGATAATAATGTAGGCAATGTAGGTATCCATCAGCATAACGTTGACAGGGGCAATACATTCACAGCACGGCATTGATTTGTGTAACAAATCAATGAAATAACTTCTTCAAAAGAGCATCGATAATTCTCCCATCATGATACGCATATGTGCATAATAGTGTCAGTGACTTCTCTATGTGACTGTCATGTGTCGTTATCTAGTGATGTAAAAGAATCGGCCGGCAACGCGGAGTTGTCCTGCTCCTTATGGCATTGGATATAAAAGATCCAGGTAGCAATACAAACAATAATAAAAACGTGACGTGTCAATCGATTTTTTGTCAATGCAGAAAATTCGCACAAATCAAACAGTGAAGTGTTAAAAATTCTCGTTGACAAAGGAGCTTAAAGTCACAAGTAGCGCGACAGGGGCCGAGAGAGCATTGTGATCAAATCATTAGTTACTAAATGTCAGCCCGATTCCTATTTCGACACTCGCTTTTGAATCTACAAGAAGGTAAACGCGTAAACAACTTAAGAACTTAATTTATGATTTCCTGCAACACTATTAATGTATTTACTTTTCACCTGCGCTCTACCCAGTAGGTATTTTGTTATCATGTAAGATATGAATTGAAGTTTAGAAAAGGAATCTAGAATAGTACCTACATTAATATAGGCATAGGCATGTATGTAGCTAAATTGTCATGCACAATGCACATCCACTAAAGAACAAATGTTGCGATGCACAGCTTGCGCAATATTTTATCACGTCACTTTCGCAAAAACTGAACCCTTTTTTCTCTTTTCTATTGCAATTGTCACCCTTTCATTTCTATTTCAATTAAATAATGTCTGGTCATTTGGGGCGGGCTAGGGGCAAGGGGAGAGGGAGCCGGGGCTTGCGCGGAGCTGTGCTCGCAGTGCTCGCGCCTCCGGGACCCCCGGCGCAAAGTGCGCGTCATCCTGCAAGCACATTAATCACGTCCATTATTAAACTTGTTATTGTGTTGATTTGAAGATAACGCGTTATAAACGGTGCCGTCCGCTCACAACAATGTAAGCTTTCTGTAATGACGTGTAAGCGATCTGCTTGGAGAGCGGTAACGCCGAAAAAACTATGATTAATAGTACTTATTTCAAATCTTTTCAATAACCAGAAAACGGATTACTGACTGTAAAATACTAGGGAAACTAGTGGGTGATAGATGTAATAAATAATTCAGATTCAGATTAATTTCACTTTGATGTATGATTACCTTGATACCTAGTTCAGATAACGAAAAATTTTGAGACTGAAAGACTCTCACTACGAAGTTTCTCACCACGCAGCGTTTAATACCTACTATGTTTTGCCATTTAATATTGCCGGGGCCCGAGGCAAAAAAAAATTGTTACTATTTTCCTTTAAAAGTTATAGTGAATTAGGTGTAATTATATAAAATTGGGTTAGGATTATTGTTTAAAATTAAAAAAATATATTTTTACAAAGCTTACGACTTATAATCGTTGACATAGGCTATTTAGTTTAAATAAAATGTTCTTAAAGTTATTATTCATTTATCTTCTCATAATCATAATCGAAGAACCACAAAATAACACTTTTACACTAAGTACTTACATGTAAAATTCAGAAAAACCCGAAAGAGTCATATTTTGTCTCTGCTAGTTTATTCCAATATTGAGGAGGCAGTACTAGAAAATTACTGAGTTATTTCCGTTTAACGCGGATGACGCAACCTCGTCCGAGCCGGTACTACTAGTGGCACTGTAGGCAGGTAGGTACTTTACATTGGAGGCTCGGCAACTAACATCGTTTTCCGAGAAAATCTACGCTATTTATAACTTATTGATTTATCTCGTTTAATATCCTCTTTATAGTCAAGTTCATTGTATTAGAAGGAAAACATAATGATTTGTGAGTAGGTACCTAATATGATTTAATAAATTCCTAGAATTTTATCTACATTTTTTGTAGGTGTCAACTACACTTTATTTTAGGCGATGATAAACAAGTTGATTATTATAAATTTATAATGTATGGCCACTGATTCGATACGTCAACAGAAAGCAGCAAGTAATAGTACTGACCTTCTCAACACAACATCACTCAGTCTCGGTATGAAATTCTTGGCAATCTCTCCATATTAAATTAGTTAGGTATACATAGGTATAGCAACTTGCGATTGGAACTAAAATGAACATTTTGCTATGTTCTTATAAACAAATATAATATATTGCATATTTTTTAAATCAGTATTATTAGGACAGTAATTTGCATACAGCTTTTCATATTTAAAGTGTTTTGTTTATTAATATATAACTGTTTAAATTTATTTTGTTTAACAGTGTGTTTTCATTTAAGTACTACGAGGCACATCTTTCAATTACATATTTTTTAATTTCAATAATAATTCTAATAATACTTAATTCTAATAGAATTGAAACTTTCTTACATACTTAGTCACATAAATATTAAATCTCATGTAGTAAAACGCATACCTACCTTGGCAACGTAAGGATACCTACCTTGACTAGGGCCTATCCTATATATCCTTTATATATTTTAATTAAAGTTATAGTACCTACCTATACAATTAAGTGAAAAACGTTATAAATTATGGGTACTAGGTATTATAATTATTATTGTATCATATTTTAGGCTTAATTGGTAATCCCGCAACGATTCGTAGTAACTCGTTATTATCATGCATAAATACAGATGATTTTCTGCGAACTACTTGAAACAGGTATTTACATAAACGATAAGCATAAATATTAATAATGGTGTCTAAGAAATTGATACAGTTCGTAGAAACAGCAAAAACTTAATTGATAAACACTTTGTAAGATATCCGTTTTTATATAACCACAATAAGTACCTACTTAAGGTAATTTCCATGGCTTCGATATACCTATTAAAATATATTTATATGAAAATTCAATTCTTACAACTTCTTCTACACTTCTTATTTTTTTAAAATCCAAATCAAGTTAGTTAGGCACTTCAGTATCCAAATGTTATCCACCAGGTTTAAATGCAACGTTTCCTGGATAGTAGGTATAGTTTAGTTATAATATCGTTATTTTTAGAGGTGTAGAGATTAATTCGTTAATTTCACTTATCTACCAAATTTAAGGCGAGCAAAATTTATGGTATTGATTTGTCTACGAGATGTTGACTGTACGCTATGTGACTAGCAGAAAACCAAATAACTAAGATAGTAAAGTACTTTCCTTTTACTCGGCTCTTTCATCCTTTATGGACATTTAAACGTAAAACTACATTTCAGAGGTAGCTCTATTATAATTGAATGCAAAAATTAAAAAAATTTGAAATATTTATAAATTCCTACATTTTTGCCAGTTCAATTATAGGTAGGTAGGTACTTTTATTAAAAAGTAAAAAATGTTATCAGTATCTCTGTTCCTTGTGAATGGTATATTATTATGTGTATATAGCAATAGGCTTATAGGTTTGGAGTCAATTAACAATTATTCAAATTATTATTAATAATATTAATACAATGAAATACAAAAGTAAAATAAACTTTAGATATCTATTCTTTTGATATTTTCTTCACTGTTACAGTCGTGTACCTAGTTTATTGAAGTATTACAATAGAAATGGATAGATACAGCTAGGTATTAGTTGAACCCATAATATATTTTCAACAATAAGTTAACAGTTACACGCCCATAAAACAAAAGATGTAAAGGAGCCGGTCCGGTAAAACTCGTATTGGCTACGTCGAAAGTTTGGACAACAACTATTCTAATTTTAACAAAAGCTAATTTTGTTGCACTTTATTGCCTTGAAATGGGATCAACAGCCATTAGGCCATTTTTTGCCACGCCTTTTATTAGGGTGTCGTCCGAAGGCCGCGCGGCAAAAGACAAAGCGATGACCGGAATCGTTCGCATAAACAATGTTTGACGGCTTCTTCGCCGGTTTACTACCTACACTACACCCAGGCTTAGAAGGTCCGCGTTAACGGAATAAATATTATTAATAACGCAATAATATGTTAATGCAATGCTGAAATAAATTTCTTATTTATGAAATACATGCAAGCATTCATTACTTAGACTCTCTTTAACATACTATACTTATATAGTACTTAGATATTGTAGTGCAACATTTTATAAACAGTAAGAACTGAAAACAACACACATAGTCAGTATTAAGTATTAGTTAGCAGAACCGGAAACGGATACGGATACGGAAATCCGGACAGTAAACCTCAAACTTCACCAAGGATAAAATTTATCCTCACTAAATGCCATACTCAAGCAATTATGACCACTGTATGTCAACCAACAAGAGACAAGCGACAAAGAAAAAGTAGGTAGACTAGTTATCTAGTCAGTCATGTACCAAGATGTAACCTACGTTAAGGTGTCAGTGTAAATCAAAAAGACTGTCACCTTAGATGAATGTCGTCTATGTCACTTTAGCAGAGACTAACATATTATAAGTATAACATAATAATAACAAATTGGAATCGTTAGAACATCTAGCGGGATGTAAATCATAATCGTAAAATGTATCGATGACGCTGATCCGAAGCGATGTGAATCCCGTCGACCACTTCATTAACGCGTATTTTTCGCTCCAAGTTGTTTGAAAATAAATACGTAGATTACTCGTAGAATTATCTATAGGTACATGCTTGGTAGGTATATCGACATGGACTTGTGTATCATATCCGGAATGCAGTGTTCCTTCCGTAATTTCGTATTTAAGAAAGACAATTACGTAGGTACAATAAAATTGTTAAACACATACTTATGCATACTTAGTATAATGATCTAAGATGAATAAAGGTATTATAGATATATTGTTCAGGTATATAGTTCACTTACCTGCAGACACAACTTGAAAATAGACTATCACATTATGAAATTAAATTGATATCGTGTTTCTTTTTTTTTCATACAGTGCCGAACCCTTAAATTTTATGATACAGTTTATAGGGGAAAATAAAAAAAAATTATTTAGCAAATGCGAGTCGGTCTCGCGTGGACAGGGTTCCGTCGATGAATAGGTAGGTAATAATTTATATACCTTTTTAGAATCTGATTATAAGATTTATAATAAATCATATATCCTAAAAAGAAATGTATTTGTTTATATAAATATATTGAAAGTCTATATATAAATTGAATACAAGTTTTTCTGTCTGTATTTACAAATAAACAACACGATTTTTTTTTATTTCAAGAAGTTTTGGAAATAGGGAGATCGGGAAAACTGATCAATTTTCTACTACTACTACTTCAATCTATTTATTTTAAGCAAATTCGGAGCCAATTGGCTGTGATAGACAGATAGAGATACACGTCTTTGATACTGAACGCTAAAAAGTATAACAAATGACTCAACTGCCCAAAATACGCCTCCTATTAAAGTCCATGCTAATGGGAACACGTTGTAACCCTTTCTTTGTATTCATTTTTTATTGTTTTATTCAGGGGTCAATGCATACAATTTGCTCTACATCTGTGAAAAGATTTTATGGATCAATTAATTAAATGTCGGTACGGTCATTGTCACTAAGTAAATATGGAAATGAACGGGCAACTAACAATGCGTTGATTTATTGTAGGTCGTCGCAAAAAAACTTGAACAGAGGTGAGAACTAAGACGAGAATTGTTTGAACAATGCAATGTAATACGTCTTTTGTAACAACTGACTTTTTAAAATAAAAGAAAGACTGCGACTATTTCTTAAATTATTTTATTACTTCATTTAAGGTATCATGGCAATGAAACTACTATAACTGTAGTGTAGATATTGTATAGCAATTATGTTAGGATTTTATTGTTTTATGTTAAGGTTTCTACCGCCATTTTAGTTCATAGTCGCATCACTATAATAAAATTCGTACTTAATAGGTAAATACTATTAGTTTAGTTCGTAAAGAATAGTATTCACTTAGGTTTATGGGAAAAATTAAACAAAAACAAAACTTTGTTGCGCTTTTAGTAATTGTAGACAGGACAGGTAGACAGTAGAGTACTAAGTAGAGTACTAAAATCTTTCATAGCTAACTTAGGTAGATGATATATCTTCTTGTGATAATGATAGATATTACGTACTTTCTTTGTAAGACCACTTATAAGTAAAAAGGTGCATCAATACTAATAAACATATTAGTAGTGTTCATATTATCAAAGGATGTGGAAACCACATTTTATCAAATTCCCACGAGCACCCGCAGCAGTAAAACGTTCATGGGAAGTAAAACAATATATTTGGTGTATACTTAGATATTAATAATAACGCATAAGTTTATGAGCTAATATGAAATGTAGGTACTTATTATATGAATATGTATTATGATTTTATATTTTAATTATGACGATGACAAAATTCATATAGGTACCTATTAACCTATATGAATTTTGTCATTTTTAAAGAATTAAAGTAATTACCTTATTATTAAAAAGACTATACTTATTTGAAATTTTGTTATAAACTTTACACACTTATATGAGGCGACTATCAGCCTCCGGGGCAGCAGCGCAACTACATGCGACCTCAGGCAGGACATGAGCCTGCTTGAGGTTGGATGTAGATATCCATGGGCGGCAGCGACCACTTAACACCATAAAAAAAGTAAATAATTACCCACACGGTTTTTCAAAGCATTCTGTAATAATTTTGAAACTACAGCCTACGTGATTATGAAACAATTATATTACTTAGCGATCGAGTGCTCTCGTTTAGTGCTCGACGGAGCCGCGGCGCGTGCTCGACGCCACCTCGCCGACGACGACGTCCGGGATCAAACGACGGCTGGGCGACACGTGCATACCATTTTGATATCATTTTTGCGAACAACAAAAATGGAATAGGATTTTTGGCAACGCGCATTTCTTTAATGTCGCAACGTGAGGACATCAAATAAAAGCACACAACTATTGGAAGGCAAAATTCAACTACTGCCTAAAGAAATTTAATCTATTGACCTATTTTAGGATTGAACTCAAAGAAATATAAAACTGAAGCTTTGATGTTTAGAAATGTCTAAGTATTTATTTATTCCTTACTATAAACATAATAATAAAATAAATTATTAATATATTTCCACGAATCTATATTGGAGCAGCGTGGTAGAGTATGCTTCAGGCCTTCCCCGTGGTCCTGGGGCGAACCCATCAGTAGGCCATAAAAAAGGTTGCAGGCAGGTAAATATCTAATCATAATATAATCTATAAGCACTGCTCTGTGTATATTGTATTGTGTACTAATTGCTGTTACTATAAAATAGGTAGCATTAATTGCGCACATTGATAGAAAATTTAAAAAAATTACATCAACATCAAGGTGGTAAACATAGTGCGACCGGGGAAGTACCTACCAGTACGCAGCGCTACATCTGTTTGTTATTGGTTACCTGTACCTATAGTGGGTAATTACGTCATATTTACATAATTGATAATACTAACATAAAGTACCTATACATAAGTAACATACCTATATTATCATAAAAAGAACTTCAGTTTTGGGGGTGATTCTCTAAATATCTATTATTATATAAATAATATAATACTAATATTGTACTGAGACATTTTCAACCGACTTCAAAAGAATAGGAGGTTCTCAATTCGACTGTTTTTTAATGTTTGTTATTTATTTTGTTATCCCATAACTTTTGACTGAGGGAACGGATTTTGATGATTCTTTTCTTATTTGAAAGCTGGTGCTTTAACATAGGCACTTATAATATTAGTAGTATATGTAAAACTTAATGGCCCTCTCAAAAATACGAAATACCAAGGATTTAATTATTTGTGTTGTGTCTGGTCACGGTTTATGCAATGTGGTACCTACCTAATAAGGAAAGGAAACAGTCTCTGTGCATGAGCTACCTACCAACTTTTTACCTGAGCTGTCGGCAGCTTTGAGTAACAGTTTAAGTACAAAATGTAACAACAAAAGCGACACTTAGACGTGGTGTTATCTATGACAGATCTTTTATCAATACCCTTTAAAACATTTGATACATTTCACAACACTCGCCGCCGTTCATTGTCGACGGAAATGCTGCAGTGATTACCGAGATGTGTTCGATTTTATATAATAAGTATATGATCCTTATCATTAGAATAAAAATGAGTTATGTAGACGTTAACTAATTTAAAAATTTTCAAGTACCTACCTGTAGTCCTATTGTTAAAAGGATTTTGAACTGTTAGGCGGTTGACCGACGAATAAATAAAGTAAAATAATTATGGCAATTAGGTAATTATATATTTACCTAATTACTGTTATACTTATTTGATTAAATAGAGCCAAATGTGACGAATATTTATTAAATTGTTAAAAATTGTGCCTTAAACCTACTTCTGTATTAAGTACATTAGATATTTTGCTTTTTTTTACAGTAGATAGTAGGTATTTGATATTTTTCTGACATCTCAGCTCAATAATAAAATTAAATAAACTTGCTATCGATGACGAGAGTCGAATACCTACATATAACGCAATTTTTGATGTTTCTGATCTTTTTTAACTTAGTACCTAGAGCCATCATAAATCGAAAAGAGTCCACCTGCTAAATAGGTAATTAGCAGGTGGACTTACCTGCTAACTAGGTATTTCTTAAAATATTTTGTAGCCTATAGGCTAAAGGATATTTTAAGAATTATCTAGTTGGGAATTTTATGGCCCTTTATAAAACCTTTTTTTTTCAATTTTATCCGTGTCTCTTTAAGATGCATGGGCTAATAATTTAATTTTTATATATGTAGGTACATACTTAATTTTAATTAGCTACTGCACGATCAGACTAGCAGATGCAAATTGCAAACGTTAAAAAAATTTAAGTGAAGTGAAGTTAAGATCCTGATCTGGATGATAATATTATTGGTTTTGTTTGCATTTATTTTACAAACGATATACCTACCAACCTATTTACGTAGAATGACTTAATCCAAAATGTAGGTAATACCTATAATGCTTTTTTACAATAAATGACCATAAAATTAAATACTTCTATAGGTACCTAGGTCGTAGGTTACACTTACCTTTTCTCGGGACGGCAACTTTAACGTGTACAGAATCTATACCTATATTCTAACTCGTTTTCGTAACATTTGTATTCCAAATTGAACAAATTACAGATACGGATACGGTTACTTAACTGGTTCCTGTACGGCCAATTGCTCCATAGTAAACACTACCTACAGGAGTCCCTATTATTATGAATGTCGTATTAATAATTTAGTTTTAACGGTGCTCGAAAAATATCGTATTTCATTTTTATCTGATCCTGGGATTATACTCCCCCTTTGGAAGTTCACAACACATAGCATACATAGATTTCGTTACAATGGAACAAAAGGCCTGATACAAGTACATAAAACACTCCAAATGTCGAAAGAGCATAATGCCCATCATTATACATTCATGCGCTTTGTTGCTTACAGTATTTATTTTGAAACATGTCGAGGGGAGAAAACCCTCTTTTCGCTTGAAAGCTTCCGAAATTGCGTAAAGAAGGCGTCGTGTGAAGCGGGGCGGTGTCGGTGATCCCTGTCATTGGCGCCACGATTCCCCTCCACTGGGAGACTCCGCCCTGATGGAAATTCTCCCTGAGAGCAGCCGTGCAGGCAAACTATTCAGTAGCCGATTGTCGTAGAGGCAAGACGTCCTGTAGCAAAGTACTTGCGCATTTCAAAGTATTCTGATTCATCGTCCTCGCCTCGCTGAACAACTGAGTCAATTTGTTTTGCGTTAATAGTGATGAGAGACTGTGCTGTTTTGTAACCATCTCGACGTGTTATGCACGCAATGAGTGACCCAGCTGCACTGGCTGGTATGCTACCTTTTGACTCCATTGGCCTTTACGAGCAGCCAAAACCGCGTTTTATATTTAAAATGCCACGAGTAGTTCCAGACCAGAAAAACAAATTTGAAACTGAAGATCTGTTCAAAAGACTGAGCCGTGAAAGCGAGGTAAGTACTTACATATATTATTGTTTTTTTTTTTCTTAAAGGAAATACCTACCTATGTTAATATTATGTAATGGAAAGGATTGTATGAGCTAAGTGAATCGAACGTGTCACCAATTCGTGTTAACAGGAAAAAGGCCCCTTATTAAGCAATAGCAAATCTAAGTATCTTTTGTAACTATGTAGATTGCAATACGAGTAGGTACCTATTATGAAATTTATAATACCAAATGATTCATTCTTCGAAAAGAAAGGTTGTAGGTATTTGTGGTCCTTTGCGACCTTAGAAGAATGACGTAGGAATCTACTAGCTTTGTAGGGTTTTCCCACATTATAAAAAGTGATTTTTCTAAAACACGTGTATCTTAATTGGTACTAGGAAACGCCATAGTCACACCCAATTTGGGTTTTCTGCATCTTTATAAGCGAATGTGCAACTTTAAATGATGTTTATAATATTTGCCATATTTTTAATTACAGTTATTATATTAGGGTAAAATAGGTAAGTAGGTAAAGGTATAAAACTAAGCTAAAAACGACGCAGAGTAGCAATAATCATCTTAAAAGTTAATGAATTATTATTATTTCTGTTTACAATGTAGACATGGGCGTATCCAGAAGGGGGTATCGGGGGGGGGGGGGGTATCACTATCGCTTTTAAATTGTTTTTTTTTTAAATTAAATTTTTTTTTTTTTAAATTTTTGGGTTTCCCCTCTCGGGGGGGTTTTGTTTTTTTTT
>DWQK01002759.1:0-12565 GCA_018231225.1 Noctuana stator | reverse complement strand
ATTTTCCTCGGTTGGGGGGGCCCAGCATTGTGACATAAAAAGGGTTGAAGGCACTTGAATTTTAACTGTCTTATCTTATAAACATCGTTTCATACAAACTACTTACCTACTTATTTTTAGATGAATAGTATCAATGACTTAAAATAACTAGCGTAAACGCAAATATTGTCGACATGGAAGATAATATTTGAAGAGTTTTGCACTATTCTTAACGATGTTAAATAAGGTAACCACGTCACTACATTTATATTTATGTATCTATAATCTATATACATTATTAAATTAACTTTCAATAAGAAGAATAAGCAATTAGTAGAAATTGACGTTTTGATGAACGTGTGACCGTTAAATAATACGGTTTTGGGCAACCTTTGGCTAAGGTAGACCGGGAGAAAAAAGCCGGCGGAAAAAATTTCTTGGCACACTCCCAATAGTAGGTCGATTTCCACAAATTTCTAAACTAGAGGTATAAAAAATGAGTAGAGTTATCTAGTTATTATAATAATATTCCTTTTATATTTCATGCGTATTTAATTTATATCACTGGATCGATTCATACATGAGTAGTTTGAACCAATTTACCAGGAAATAATTATAGACAAGTAAGTATTATGTATGTTAAACAAACAATTTACTAATAGAATTAACTTTCTGTTTACATAGAGTAGGTATGAGTATAAACGTAACTACCATATTGCACTGCATTAGATAACTAAACTATTGCAGAGCACATTGCTTTGCTTTCGGAATGCGAGTTATAAGAATAAATGTTATGTCCAGCTAAAAACAAAAGGTGATAGAGAAACAGTTCGCTACAAAAACGCATTCACATAACGTCTTTGTTAATAATATAAGTAAAACCGAAATAAATCTAATAGGCACACAAACAACCAAGCCGAGAACAGAAATCAAATTCATCTTTTATATTTCTGCCCCGCCGAGACTCGAACCCAGGGCCCTCCGAATGGCGGACTGGCATGATAAGATAACCACTGCACCACACAGGTTGTCTATCAATAATAACAAGTTTCTGTAATCGCATTTCGATTACGATCGTTACGCAGTTTTATTCTTCACGTCCCGGACCTATCGTCATAAGCTGATATTTACGGCAGTGCAATAGCTCTATGAAGAAATACGTATTAGAAACAATATTCTTCAATATTACTATTCAATAAGTGTAATCGTAAAATATCTTAGTTTAGTAGTCTGGGGTGTGTTGACTTAGTATTCTGTGGCCGTGGTTGACGTCGTTAAAATTATCGTGAAACATTCTATGTAGTCTGTGCAAGAGAAACGAAACGTCAATTTTTTAAAACACGAATGCCAAACGGTTATTTGCTATTGTCAAAATAATAAAGTTAAATAAACTATAAATTAACTTGTACATAATATACTTATTTATTAAATGTGTTAATTTTAAAATATTCTATGAAAAATGTATACAAGTTAAGTAAAATGTAACTCACTTTAAGTATTGCTGTCTGTGACTACCTGTTTGTGATAACTCGTTTCGTTTTGCTCGCAACAAATTAATGTAAAGATTTGTTACCCGTATGCAACAAAAAACCGATTTTACTTCACTCAATATGAAATACAGAATTATGTTACCAATGTGAAGATAAAACAGTGTCTTCGGTACTATAAACATTTATTTATCATCGTGAAATATATCTCCAGTAACTGTTTACGCATAGATTTTCCTGGTCTCTTCTAAACTACTAGATTACAATGTCGTCTTCACGTATACCGTCACCTGCTCGCTCCCAAGGGGTGAGAGCCACGCCTCGTCGCTACAAACCTCGTGCCTCGCGCAGTGTGTGCTCTCCAGGGCGCTCAACCAGCTCAGTAAAACTCAGTGCTGTTGTCATGTCTCAAATGGACTTTGAGTTGTCACCGTTGCCGACTCGTCGATCTGTGTTGTCTGATACCACGGATATAGAAGCTCCTAGGCGTAAGTTTAGATTTTTTTTTCTATTTATTTCCAGTAATTTAACAACAAATTTGCAAGCCAACTGTTCAGCTGTCTCTGCTACCAATCTAACTTTGTATAGCACTTAGACTGATATTTTTAATATCACCCATTGTGCATACTGTATTGCCTCTTCTAAGAAATCAAATTTTCACCTTGTAATTATTATTAAACTGAATTACACATATCTAATTGAACTAGCTTTCTGTTCTTTCTGTTTCACATTCTTTAAAATGATTTTGTTCTACTTAATACTATCCAAACAATTTTAAATCCAACCTATTTATGCATAAAATTATTTAATTATGCATTGTGTTTATAATACATTGGTTATTAAATTTTACAACTTAACAATATAATGTTATGCATCTAACTCAAAAGTTCTTGGCAAATTTCAATTCACCGATCAGTAGGTTATGAATAAATTATGACTGATTGAATAACCAATAATATATATTCTTTTAATAATCTGTTTAATGTCAATTCTGTTGTGACCAATATTTTAAATAATTTATTACTTTGTTTGGTGAAAATAACCATAGCCCTCTTGATTTAATTATATTCAATCTTAATGAGATCAAAGTCCTAATTATCCCAATATTTTGTCAGTTAAAATACCTAATTGAAAATAAGTAAATACTTTTTGTGCAATAAAATTTTATTAGCTGTAACAGTAAAAGAAAACGTAACATTGTGAACCAGCATCCCTAATTCTCCGTAATGGTTCTCTAAAGGCATATAATGTTCACCAATTCATTCTCCTATTTGAAAGTAAACCAGTGCCCTGCAATACAATATGATGGGTTCATAATTAAGATGAAACTGAAGGTAATGCTGTGAATTATTTCAGGTCGTAGTTGGTGGAAGAAATTAAATGAAAACTCTAGAGAAATTATGGAAGCCCTCAACAACAAGGAAACTGCTGATGTTAATGCCATAGAAGAGTTTATTGAAGTTGATGTACAAAGGTGTGACTATTTTTTAGTGTTTTATCTTACTAAAGTCATGAAAAGGCTTGCTTAAAAACTTCTCATAGTGCTAAGTGTTCTTTGTAGTTAAATAAATATAATGTATGTGTAATTGTGTTTTTTTCAGTCAAGAAAAAGAAAATTACACTTTGGATCTGCCAGAAAGTAGTGATAATGAATCAATCAGTAGTATCATCATCCCACAACGTATATTATTTACACAAAAAGAAAATCAGCAGCAAAATAAATTTGCCCATATTATTGACACTCGTAAATCTTTAGCAAAAGTCCATAAATCTCATGTGATGGAGGAAAATGACTTAAGTGTTGGCCCTAAGAATCTTTTCAATAATGGTACACGACAAAGAAATAAACCAATTTTTCCTTCAGGCTTACTTAATATTTCTGCTAATAAGAATTTAGCAAATAAAACAAAGGAAGCTACTACTGAGGTACATGGCCAAGTTAAATCTTTGTTTGGAAGTCGACCGGGCACAAAGCGAAAAAATATGTTTGTTGATTTTATTGTATCTGACATAGAAGATGAAATTCCGGAGATTCAGCCAAAAATTTTTGAATTTCAAAAGGTTGCAGAACAATCACGCAAACCTACTTCTAACCATCGTCACCATCGAGAATCTTCACCATCAAGCATTACAGATATCGAAATAGATGAGTGGAGACTCTTGCCGTCATCTACGATGGTGGATCACCAGCTGGAAGATGGATTAGGATCTACACCCAATAAGAGGACTAGGTTGGGTAAGTTATCTGAAGCGACGGAATCTACAGCAAATAAAAGTAAGCTGTCGAATAAATCAATGAGCATGAAAAATAAATCAAAGAATATATTAAATTTTAAAGAAATCCAAGTAACCGAAATAATTGTGCCCACTCATGATTTAGATGATCAAAATAACATAACAAGGAAGTCTCTAAGGAAAACCAACATAAGCACAAAAAATATTTCCCACGAAAGAAGTTTAAGATCTCAAAACAACTCTCTCAATAAAAGTAAAAAGAAACCAAATAAGTCAACTAATAATACGACTAATCTTAATCAAGATAAGGCAAATCATAGTAAAAGTACTGAACTGGGAAATCGGGAATTTTCATATGGAATTGAATCCAACCAGGACACGTGTGATAAACAAAACAACTCAGAGTGTAATAATGCAGATAATAATATTGAAAGAAATCAATATAAGAAACCAATCAGTCAGAAAGTAATGGATATTAATAGAGATAAGGAAATGCAGCACAATAGTATGCTTAAAGAAAGAGTAAACAATGATAAAGATGAAGAAAATAAACAGATAGGAGAGGTAAATTTGGCGGAAAATAACAGCGTTATTGAAAATGATGAAAATGCTTTAATCCTTGAGAATCAAAATGACCAAAACGATGTTCAAGAAGCGAATAAAAACACGCAAGATGGATCCGAGGATAGTGATGAAAATATCTGTCTAAGAATGGAAGAGAATGAAGAAGAACTACAAGAAAATTACGTTGAAAGTAAAGTTGAAGGCGAGGAAGAGAAAGCCAATAAAAACAATACAGATGCTAATGATAGTCAGGATATGGTCGATGGAGATAAAATGGATACCTCCAAATTAAATGACAGCCAAGAAAATGTAAAAGATGAAGAAGAAATCCGTAACGACTATCATGGTCAAAGTGATATTGAGAATCAAGAAGCAAATGCTGAAAATGACAACCAAGAAATTTATAACGACAAAGAAGTACAAGACGAGTCAGGAAAAGAAAGTGATCATAATACTGATAATGAAGAGGAGGAAGTACAAAAAGAAGACAAAGACATAAGCGAAGCTGAAAATACTGAAATACAGGATAGTCATGATAGCAACCTCAGTGCAGAAAGTGATGATAGCGAAGAAATGCTAGAAGACGAAGAAGATAATAATGATAATACGATTGTCATCCAAGAAATCAAAAATGATAACGAGGTAGGTGAAAGTGAGATTGAAGACGATGCACAAATCACAAATAACAGTAAGAGTCTAGAAGACATGCAGGAAATCGAAACCAGCCATGAAAATGAGAACCATGAAGTGGAACTAGAAAGTGCTGAAGATGATGATGAAGATAGAGTGGAAATACAATGCAGCCGTGTAAATGATGAGGAAGAAGATAGTCAAGGGGATGACGATCAAAATGACAGTCAAGATGAGATCGACAACAACATGGAAGCTGAAGATGAGATTGATGAGGACAGGGAAGTTGAAGAACGTGATCATTCTGGAGAGGAGGATGAAATAGGGGAGATAGAGGAAAGCGTAGAAGCGGATAATCAAACTACTATAGGCAGGCATAGAAAGAAACCGTCAAATTTGTCTTCCCCTGAAGCTCCATTATATAATAAAACGAATCAAATGGACTCATTCGCAATACAGGGACCAAACACTAGTGTAAGAAAGACCAAAAGTATGATCAAAGCTTTAAATATTAAGCCTAGTCTAGCGCCAAGAGAGAGTATAGGTCTACCAGACGGCACAAGAGAATCGAGCGCGGAAGGCTCAGGGTGGGACTCTCATAGAACCACACGGGTAACGTTACGTAAAACTTTCGGCAAAGATTTCACACCGAGAAAATCTTTGAGGACACTTGTGATGGAGAAATCCGCAAAACGGCAAACTATGGCAAACTCCGCCGAACCTAATGCTGAGATCAGTAAGTTTCCGCAAGCGAACTCGACGGAGTTGCCAGCGGAGGAGTCGATTGATATGCAAGATGATGATATTGATGATGTGCAGGAGTCAGACCACGAAGCGTCGAGGAGACAGCGCCAAACTACGTTGGAAATGTATTTGCAAAAAGTTAAAACAGAAAATATGGAAAGGCGAAAACAACTGGTAAGTAATTATTATCTACAATCGTTATTTTCTTCTAGTGCCGACTGGTGGATACTAGATACCAAGTGCTAGACTCAGTACGACTGGGGAGGTACCACTGTTTTACCAGTTTATACTGTTTATAGGAAGAAAAAAAATGTAATTTATTTTGTACTTCCTCACATTCAAGAAATATTAAATTTATCTCTACACTAATGCTAATCTTACTTTCACTAACAAAATATTACTTTTCTCAACAGCAAGAAGAAGTCAGGAATTCATTGAATGCCCCAAAAAAGGATGCTTTCAACTTTTTCAAAATACCTGCAGTACCAAAGCGTCGTGCGCCGCTTCAGAAAAAACCAAAGACAAAGCCAATAACGTCATCAGTTATTCCATTTGACATGCTTCCACCGCAATTATTGGAAGACATGAAGTATAAACCACCAAAACGATACCGACCAGCCAGTGCTTCATGGATCACAAAGAGATTGTACAATTATTTGGAAACAAAATTGGAGCCCAAGTAAATTTAATATTGTTAGAAAAGGACTAAATCTTTTCAATTTATTTACCCTACATTGTTAAGTTTAAAAAGTTTGCAGAGAAATTTTTTAAGACCTAACAATAAGTGGAGTTAGCATTACTATTTTTAGCAGGATTTTATTACTTTTTCTTGACAATAAAGATAACTTGTATTATATTTCATGTATAAAACAGATGTCAGATCGCCAATATCTTAGTTTTGGAGTAATAGAGAACATTTACGAACAATTTTATTCTCTTAAACTTCAATACACGTTTGTTACCTTCCTACTGTTCTTAAAAGTATTTAAATTTTCAGATATGACTACAAAGCTCGCGTCCGTTCAGAAAAGTTAGTAGAAATGATATACGAGTTCACTAAATCCGTACGTCGCCACACCAGCGCGCCCGCAGACGCGGTCAACGAGCTCAAACACGTGATGGCGCGACTTCAAATTGTTAAAACTCATTTTGAGTTTTACGAGTTCTTCCATGAGTTTATGCCTCGCGAAGTAACAGTTAAGGTGTGTACTCATTTTCTTATTTAACAGAATACTTTTATATAAGTTTCTGTTTCGTTTGCTGTCAGGGTAAAAATTTAAATGATGAATTTAAATTTCTGTTACCGGTCTAGGTGTTTGTGTAATTGACTTCTTGTGTGTCCATGGCACCCACGACACGGAATCTTTTAGTGGGAATGTGAGTGTGAAGCGTTATTTTTTTTATATTTTTTTTTACAGGTGGTTCCAGACGCTTTCAACAATATACCAATACCGAAGCACGGGGTTTTCTCTGATATTTTGCGTTAACGGCGAAATGGAGTCGACGAAAGTTAGTCTGTTTTGTGCCTTACTATGTGACGAAAGTCAGTGGAAATAAACACTTATATTTAACATTTTTTTTTGTAATAAATAAAATGTATAGTGAAGAATATAAGGCATTGTTTTAACTTTGTGTAATGTCGAGCTGTTATTATACTCTATCTTCACTTGCCCACAATGAAAAGCGTTCAAAGTAATTCTCAGTAGTTTCAAAGAAACGTTCGCGGTTCGAGACGATCAAAATCGGAGAATAAAGCGCGAACCGAAAAATATGCAAAACGGCAAAGTGTAAGCGGGTTTGGTAATTAAATAAAATATTTGCTAAAAACAACTTTTAAGCTAGGTTTTTAGTGTTAATGATTTAATTTTGTTAATTATGCTGGACGAATGAATTTTTGTAATAAAGATTTTGTATTTTAAATTTTCTTTTATTTATCTTATTTTACACCTACATTGATTGTAAGAATCACTTAAACACCCCATTCTGTTCATAGAGGAGGTAATTTTAAACTGTTTAATTATGGGAGAAATGTCAACTACAATCTGTCTTAAATCTTAAACAAAATGACGTATTGTTATCTAGGACTTGTTTATTTCGAAAATAGTAGGATACAAATGTACATCTATGTTACAATATATCGGAGCACCATACACATACATAAAAATAATATTGCGATAAATAGGTACATAACACACTGTGGGACATACAAGTTATCTAACACACAATGGAATCTTAGCCTTTATTAAGCTATAAAAAGTCTTCGTATTGCGTCCAAATTAATTCTTCGATGTAGAATGTAATTTCAATAAACCATTGTGCACTAGATTTTTTACACTCACAACACTACACTAAAATTTATGGCTACTTTTCTATATTTAAACTTAATTATTAAAAATCATTACAAAATGATCACATGCTTTCAAAAATATGTTGTATAAGGGATTAAAATACTAGCACGATACGAGAGGAAGGCAAAGCCATAGTCTTTACAACTATTACATTGGGGCATCATTCATTAAGGAATAACATATTTCTACTCAAATTAAGCATATTAATGATACAATAATATTATGTTTAGTTACAATTAAGCTAATATATGATAAAAACAAGTGTATAATAATTGCAAGAAATACCTAATAATAGAAATGCATGTATTATTAGTTAATAACACCGTATGACATTTCCTTGATGACTTATAGTAAGGCCAATAAGTATCAGTCATTAATTTCATTCAACGAATCAAAAAGACGTTTCAACATTATATAAAAATGTTATAGAAATAAAAATAATTGCTGTACAAGTCAAGTAAGCACAAATAAAGTAAATATTTATCTAATATAACAATTAACTTAACTTGTATATTAGGTACAGGGCTGGGCAAAATACACGAGTTATAATTGAAATACAAAATACATTATTTTTAAATGTATTTATATTTATAACATGAAATGCAAAACACATTTGTTGTACCGTATTTTTTAGATTATAATACTTGAGAATTTTATTATCTTTGAAAAAATTAATTTTCATAAGTTGCATGTTTCATTTGCTTGTAAAGGAACAAGCTGAGATCATAAGGTGATACTGCAAAGTCTTCATTAATAAACTTTTTGTTTGCTTTTGATGAGTCTTAAACGAATCGTTAAGTATTTGACTGAAATGTATTTTCAACTAAAAAGTATTTAAAATACGAATAAAAAAATATTTTCAGTTGAGTATATAAATTAAAATATCAAATATGGAATAATTTTACTTATAGTATTTTAAATATAAATGCAAAATACGTATTTTTATTTTAAATACAAGTAATTCAAATACTGTCAAGCCCCGCTATAATTCTTACTTGTGACCTCATTTCACATAAGGACTTGATAATAATGGTGCAAATAAATTTAAAAAGGTGTCATTAACTGATGTTTTATACCATCCATTAAAAATTCTCGTTGAAGCCGTTTATTACAAAACTATAACACATTAGAATTGCATAATGTTCTTATAAGATTATTGAACAAATAATCAGGAAATTTAATGCCTCATTCCCTTGCAATTAGATCGTGTATATGTAATATCTCTTATTCCTGTCACAGATGTACGAAAGAAATAAAATTACACAAAATAAACATATTATGAATAAGGAATTAATTTACGCCTAAACATTTACACATCAATACGAATCAAAGGACGCCAATCACATGAACACAACACGCTACATTCATTCCAATACAAAGGTATAAAATTTGGGTAAAAATAATTTTGGCACTACTAAGACACAATTTCGAGGGTATAATGGCCGGCGCACATATGGCGAGACTAGGCGGCGAAAATACTAGAAGTATCACAATATTCCACATTAATTGAATATATGATTCATCTGCTTGAAGATCTTAGTCGCTTTCACGCCTCTAGCCTCTACATTATTTCAATACAAACAATATCAATAATAATTAATAATAATAGTCGTGTAACAGTTCCGAAGGGTTCATACAATCAGATTGCCATCGCCTTACCTTTGGATATGGAGTTTGTTAAAACACTGAATGGGGTTGAAGAAAGATTTTTTTTTTATTGACAGCAGATGTTTTTTTTTTCTGGGAAGGCTTACCTTACACCAATATTCACCCTTCACCACTGTTGAGTAACAATACGCTGCGCCATATGCGCGCCGGCCCTAAGGGTAGGGCATTGGACCAAAACTACAAAATGTATACAATATGTATGTATAATTTAAATGTTTATAGAACACTATTAAATTTATAAGCAACATTGATAAGTGTTTCAAAAGTCTAAAACGTTACTCGTGAATAAATTTAGATATATTAGTAAAATTTAGATATAGTGACGACAAAATTTCGTTACTATTCTAAATACATAGAGGTCATTTTCTACTTTTTGTGACTAAGGCTGAGATTGTGAATAGCTCAGTCTTCTAAAACGCGAACATTCATTACTATCATACTACGGTGATGTCAAATGTCGGAATATATTTTTCAATTTTTTTTTTAATACAGACAATTGTGATGAATCCTGTAAGGCCGTATAAAATCTTCAATCTTGACCTGATTTGATTTGTAATTTAAACTGACAAGAAATATTATTAACTGTCTCAAAATAGACCAATGATTGAACATCTTGTCGTTATTATAAGTTTTATACAAAAAAAAATATCGGAAATGTAACTGGTGTTCAAGGATCTTATTGCTTTTAAATTTAATTATAAAAATTGTGATTGTCTTCTACCAATTTCTTGAAGTATTCCTAGAATATTACAGATAACCTATAAATTAGTAATATATTTTTATACTGTTGACATGAAAGTATTATGTCGCATCGCACTCAAATTAAACTAAAATAAAATATATAATTTCAATTGATACATAATTAAAATATATAAATAAGGCTGAATAAAAATTGTCAGAATAAAAATAACATTATTTATAAGCACCTTAGATTAGATTAAAATTTTAACATAATTAAGAGAATAGAAGTAGAAAATATATTGCATATTTTATAATAGAAAAAAATACAACTTATTCTTAATATTTTAATATATTAATAAGTGAACCCAAAAATGCAGTAATTAAGTATTTCCACAGTACCTAGTATTTTCTCAACAAAAATTCTGCTATTAAACTTAATTTTAATTTCATTTCTTATAAAAAATTGTGACTTTCCCTTTCGCTAAAAGACGCAATGGCAGATTTTTCATTCATGAAATCCGTCAACCACCCATAATAAATTAACTAGATTTAAGCGCCAAAATATATAAAAAACTAAATTAAAATGGAAACTAAGACTTAGAAACGTTTTAATACACGTAAATTAATCATGTTTTCTATTTGCATGTGTAATTACATTTCAAATACTTAATCTTAATAAGGTTTAAAAGTGCTAAATTTGTAGTCAAGTAAGGATATTTGATTATTTAAATTTTCGCTTCAATAATGTTCGAAGTCATTTCATATTTGTGTAATGGTACAGCTAACTAAATACTAATATGTGAAGAGAGAAATTTGTACGTCTTTTTAAGCTTAATATTGCTAAAACAAGATATATTTGCATGACCAGCTGAGAATTTGTTAAAAACTATTTATTTTTAACCATCTTCAAAAAGAAAGGAGTATGTTTCTCATTTTGTGTATTATGTGTCTACATTGAAGCAAAAAATACTTGTTTATATTAAATGAATGGTACATAATATGTATGCCTTCCCGGTTGTGGGGAGACCCGTGCCCAGCAGTGGGACATAAGGACTTCAGGCAACGGTGCGTATGCGTGTGGGGGAGGCAAAGCAATTTCAAGTAGCGCGGCCGAATACTTCCCGTATAAATAGTAGTGTAGCTAGCACGGGTGTCACCCGAGTATGATATCAGGTGTCACCCCAATGAACTATTACCGAACTTCCGATTCTAAATAGGGACGGGTGTAACCATCCAGTCGCCTCAGTTACACCTCTGACTCGTAAAAATTGCTCATTTGTGTCCATCTAACGGTAGTTCTGCGGAGGGTGACAAGGCAGCAGCTCCACATAGTTGGCGGGGAACAGGCCGAAGACCCCCCGGGGGCCGAGCCCCTGCCACCAGCCCGCGTCTATCTGCTCGATGTGAGTGATTATGTCGCCCGGGTCGAACGTGATCTCTGATTCGTCCGCTGGAAATTTTATTTAGAAATACTGTTTAATATAAAAGAGTGCAAGCAGATAAAAATAAATAATATATTATATATTATATCGATACATATAAAATGCGTTGTACTAAATGAGTAACTGACGAATCAACGCACAGTCTAAACAATTGATCATACGAGACTTGAAACTTGGAGGGTGCGTTATTTGTATGACGTAGTCATCCGTTCACGATTTTCTGATATTCTACCCCTAAGGTGATGAAAAACGGTCGCAAAGAGTGTATGGGACAAAGTGAATCCTTGGTTCAATTACTTATAAAATCCACGCGGACAAAGTCGCGGGTATAAGATAGTATGAAATAAAATTTATATGTTACACCTGCATTCCAATATCCAATTTTATCAATAAACACAACATTACAATTAGTAAACTGAAAAGATAATTATTAATACTGAGTTTTTACGCTAACTCTATAATGAAATGGTTGTTAATCCTACCTGCTTGATAGTCATACAAGGCCCGAGCTGTTAGGCCCGGATCGTCATCGAGATCCTCATAAATGGTCCCCTCTTCGTCCAAGCCCTCCGGAGATACATCTATAATGGAAACATTTAAAAGTAAGTATTGTGTTTAGAATAATGAATTGTGTAACATTGTAAAAGTTAGTTTATAGTCTATCCTATTTGAGGTTGGACATGTAAAAACCATGTTTATTTATGCTCTCACCTATTTGAGGTTGGACATGTAAAAACCATGTTTATTTATGCTCTCACCTATTTGAGGTTGGACATGTAAAAACCAT
>DWQK01002758.1:0-12568 GCA_018231225.1 Noctuana stator | reverse complement strand
CAGTATGTGGCGTATATGTGGTGTGCAATACAGGTTCGAGCAGCACAGCGCGGGCGCATGCGCGCTGCCGGCGGACCTGCGGTCGGCGTGCTACCGCGCCGTGCTGGCGGGCGCGGACGAGCGCGCCTTCGATCGCTTCCTGCAGCTGTACCGCGCCGCCGACCTGCACGAGGAGAAGGACCGCATCTCGCGCGCGCTGGGCGCCGTAAGAGACCCCGCGCTGCTCAAGCGCGTGCTCGACTTCGCCATCTCGGTGAGACTATCTATTACTACAAACTGAACAAACAGCACTGTCTGCCAGATGGGCTTAAGAACAACACCGGAGGAGTCACCAACAGCTCTTTCAAAGCTACCGCTTTACTTATATGTACACACTCAAAATTTATTATTAATTGTATATCCTGATTAGCAAGTATGAGAGCTTACACTTTCAAACTTATAATTATTCATTTAGTTCTTTGAATGAACGTCACATATTATTATAAGATTACCTAAAGAATTATATCAATCGTGAGACATAATTGCTTTAAAACTTTCTCGAACTATCTTGACATACTACAATATTGTGTTATGTGAAGGATTATTTATTATTATACCTATGAATTTTATTTTTGTATGATTATATACACACTCATCTACTTTTTATAAGCACTTCCCTGTAACAGGTCTGCTGGAGGAAATTACTGAGGGAAATTAAATTAAACGAATATTAAATTATTGTTCAAGGATGAAGTGAGGTCACAAGACACTGTGTTTGTGATAGTCTCAGTGGCAGTGAGTCGCGATGGCCGCGACTTGGCGTGGCAGTTCTTCAAGGATCACTGGCAGGAATTTATGAATCGCTATGTGGTAATTTCATTATTATTGGTATATAAACAATATCTTCATACTAGGTTATATTATGTTGTGTGATGCACACATGCAACCAAGAATAAACTTCTAAATTTATTAATAGAAAACTCTAATTTAGTAGCAGTCATATTACAAACCAAATTTCCGCATTATTTTTTGAAAACAACCTAATTTGGTTAGATTTACGTTACGTTAGTTAAATTACTTTTCGAACCAAAAAATTTGTAATTTGCTATTTGTGTTTTACAGAATACATCTTTTCGACAGTTTACTATTTTTGTATCCCTTGGAATAGTTTTCGAATAAACAAAATAAAAACTTAAAATGATGTACAAGTATGTTTTGTAGGTAAATAAAATGCAGTTAATAGTAAGGATTTAACAGGGCGGGTTCCTGCTGGCGCGGCTCGTGAAGTCGACGACGGAGAACTTCGCGTCGGAGGCGAGCGCAGCCGAGATCGAGGAGTTCTTCCGCACGCACCGCTCGCCCGGCACCGAGCGCTCCGTGCAGCAGGCGCTCGAGACCGTGCGCCTCAACGCCGCCTGGCTGCGCCGCGACCTCGCCTCCGCCGCCGCCTACCTGCAGCCCTACCACTGACACCACCTACAGTAAGCACTCACACACGACACACAACACGCGGAACCAACGACAAGGAGCCCAAATCTGATATTACTATTGTCTCGTAACTCTTAATTGAGTCGTAATCGTCTGTCACTGGCATCTCAATATTTGATTTTAATAGTTTTGGTAATCTACTAATTTAAAATGATTGTAGATGTGATTCTATCATATTAGATTTCGGTAATCTTGTACATTAATAACAAATAGTTAATAATCTTTACAAATAGTCTTAACTAAACATTTGTGAAAATAGTTGTTTCATATTAGTTATAATTTTTCAACAATCGGTAACATCATGAATTCTAAGATACCGAAAGGCCAGTGATAGTAAAAAAGCAGACTCGCATCAAAGTAGAGGACATGCCTTACAACTATTTAATCTGTAGTGTAACTATTGATATTAGGAGCCAAGGGCAAAGAGTCTTACCAATGTGACTGAATGAAAAAAAGAAATTGCCATATTGATAATAATTCTCGTACTATGTATCATAAGTATATTAATGTCATTTCAAACAATAACTATAGCTGTTTATAACGAATGGTAATGAGTGATAAAAATATTTCTTTTTCCATGTTCTAAAGGAAAAAGACTGAAGACTTCTTTGACGAAATGCATAGTTACTGCTAATAATTGGAAATGTAACTAAATAAGATGCTTTTATTTATTTTCTATGACATAATGTTCTGTAAATTTATACAAAGATACTGTATTATAATTTACATAAAGAAGTATTTAATATAATAAAAATAATGTATAATTTATTATACAATTGAAGAATGGTAGACGTACACCTCTATAGTGCCTATCGTTTCATTGTTTACAAACACTAATGTTTGATAACATTTTGTCTGCTTGAAGATTCTCCAGAGTTCATTGTATTTGCAACTTCTTCTGGCACATAGTATTGCCATTCCTGAATTGCATTTTGTTAATTACTGTTCATGAAAAGTTATATGTTTAGTATCATTACTCTTCAATGTGGAGAAGAGTGAATATACTTGTATCGGATAGCTATGCACACAATATTTTGTATAAATGTGTAAAAAAACTTAACTTATGTTTAGAATTATATTTATATATAAGTTTCATTGGTGCTGAGTGCAGATTTAAGTTTTGTTTTCAAAAAAAGATAAGTAATATATTAAATTAAATATATATTTTTGATTCACTTAAAGTTAAGAATTTTTTTAAATGTAAAATTTTTAATCATAATTTTAACGCCATGTTACGTGCCACTATTGGGGTATACTTTTTGTTATCATAACGTCTACAAAATTGTGATTATTTTTACTATTTAATACCTTGAAGTTACCATCATAAGTGCTCATTTGTTGTCATCATTTTTGTTTTGTAAGACTGTGTTATTGTAATAAATCGTACAAAAAAAAATTCTATTCATTCTATTTTGTTTTGTTCAAGAAACTGACAATAGAAAGCCTCGCCTCGGCAAAAGAAGCATAATAATATTATATTAGGCCGTCGCCCTATTCATTGGTAACCATATTGATGACTTGATTGGAATTGTTATGAAGATAGCGAGAAACCGCTAGATCAAACATTTGTCGAAATGACAACTCAGAAAGCCAACTTAGTACCTACTTATTACAAGAGAATGTTTTAAGAATAATTATAACTCGCGTTACGAAAACAACCGACTTCAACAAAATTGTTAATTTGCAAATATAATACTTATTTCTCATGGATGCCGTTGTCAGAATTGGACCAAATTGAAATGGATTCCACGGGAAGCACACGCTTTCGAATAAAAAAAGAGTCATTAAAATCGGTTCACCCAATTGAAAGTTGTGTTAATAAACAAAAAATAGTCGAAATGAGAAACTCCTCTATTTTTGAAGTCTGTTAACATTAAAACCAGTTTCAAAGTTTTCGTGTTCAGTAGGAGAATAATTTGATCCTGGACCCCGAAACACAGCCTAGGCTAGGTTTGAGTTTGGCATAGAACTATATAATTTTTTTTCCAGTTTTATCAGGTGTTATGTAAAATTTCTTCTGTTTTTATAAGAAGATAATATTAGGAAAGCCGTCTTGTTTATGAGAAGCGATTCTGCAAGTAAACTTATTTTCAAAATTGTTCTAACTCCAGGCAAAATACAAATAAAACTATATAATAACCAGTACATCTATATTGCACTATAACATCTCACTTAGTATTGTACAAATTAGGTGAAATAAGAATATTTCCCTTAAATTATATTATGTAATTACTGATAACACAATTTCCACACATTACTAATAAATACAAATATTTCTATTTCTAAAAAGTGCTCGTGGTGGCATTCAAATAAACACGCTAAAGAATATAATACAAAGAAAATCATACGAGATTTTTGTGGTCACGCTATACACAGAGACATATCCTATAAAATAGAATACATTTTAAGAAACCTAATTTGTTACAACCATAGAAAAAAAGAGGCAATTGAGTTATCACAAAAATATGTATTTTAATATTTTCAATATATTTTTATATGACAATGATTATGATCATTATGACTAATGTTTGATGACACCAGGCAACTTATCAGTACAGCTAATAAAACTGATAACATTTATTTAAACTCATGCTCTTAAGATCCCTTATTATTGGACATTATACATTATAGTATACAGCTTATTCTGTTGTAATACAACCTTTGATATAAAGCATGTACGAATATGTTCACATTTGCATCACCTTAGTATGTTTTAGCATACAATATGAACCTCGTTGAATTTTCTCCATTTAAGTAAATAAAATATTATTTATTTAACGTACGTATAGTACATATTATAATAAAGGTCACGGATCCACGATTAAACAGCTGCTCAAACACACAAAAGACGCGATTTATAAGCGAAGTTATTTACAATAAAATCAGTTCCCGATTTATAGCAAAAATGTAAGCATCCATGACTGCGTTAATTCAAAAAAGCATTTTCTAAATTGTACATGTGCATTCAAGGTACAATACAAAATATATAAATAAATGAGTATGGGTTATAAAACATATAAACGTCTTGTTCGTAAAAAAAAATAGAAATGAAATCTGCTTCAATAAGCACTCTACTCAACAGCTTTTACTGTCTTAATTTGGTTGATGGTTATTCAAATCACTTTCCACAGTAAAATTGTGTAATACCATAGGACCATCAATACTTTTATAGTACTTACAGTAATTTATAGACTCTTAATGTAAGAAACATTTTGTAATCTCATATTAATGTGATAATATTTTAGATTCTGTTTATCTATAGATCTCATTAGTAGCAATTAAAATTATTATTACATGTTTAATATTAAACCTATGGAAATGAACACGAGAACACAATATGTTTGATAATAAAGTCTCTAAGCTTTGAACTCCACTAATGCTAAGTTACTTAACTATATTAACAATTTCCTTTTATTTAAATTTTGATATAATAAAATTTGTTATATCAAAATTTATTTAATTCATTCAATGAAGGCTGATACTATAAAAACATGTTCGTTTGGTTGTTCTGTATTATCATTAAAAAAAATTATATTATAGTGCCTCTATGATTTAAACAGGGTTTTTAATTTATTACGCACCAAAATCATACCAATATATAGGTCAGTTAACTAATGCTGGCACATACAGCCACTTTGCACTACTGCTCACTGCAGCTTCCTTTCATTGCTGCTACTTAATTGACAGACTTGTAAAATCTAACGAAGGCCACAATGTCTTAATTTAGGTCATTTGTAGGTGAAACTGTTGTTAGATTGCTGTTGTACTGCAGTGATTATTTTAATTATTCTGCTTGTTTTTAATCAATTTAATAGAAGTTCTAGTGTTTTTTAGATAAATAAATATTGGATGTAGCGAAAATTAAAACGTCAATATAAATTTTGATACATTCAATCTCTTTCACACACACAAATTTCGGACGGTATAGCGATTAAAATAACATTCATAATTTATATACATAAATAATAAGTATAAAGAAACAATAAGAAAGTATACATTTTTATAAGTACAAAACGGTTTAACTGTCGTGTAATTTTCTGGATAACCCGAGTACGGGACCTCGTAATGTCCCGTCTGCAATTAGTCTGGCATTTCCGAAAATTACACGTGAATTAAGCCGTTTGTACTTATCAAGATGAGTATTTTGTGACTTTTTTATTATTATCGAGCTTGCGCGGCTAATTAATTTAAATGTATATTAACTATGACCTACATAGACCTCAACAAATTGAAGCTAATGTATGCACCATTATTTGTTTTTTAAAATGCATAATTTTATTTTTCTTTGTCTAAGTAATATTGACTAGAACCAATAATATATCATAGATATTGGTTTATCAACTACTATATCTTTATGGACTTCAAAATCGAGTCTAAAGAGAAATAAAATATGGGAAATTCATGGAAAAACTAAAAGAAATTTAAAAAAAAGTAGAGTATGTTCATCCTAAGATCCTTTTAAGTATCTCTACATAAAATTTCATCACATTCGGTTCTGCGGTTTGGCCGTAATGACGTCACAGACAGACAGAGTTACTTTCGCATTTATAATATTAGTATGGATAGATAACTGTTTAAAATGGTTTTCCTATCTATTTGTTATGTTACATGATTTCATAATCTTAATTTTGCGCCTGCACAATATTAGACATCATTTTATAATAATTAATAAAAACTTATAACAAGTCGTTCAAAAAATAATAAGAATAAATATATTATATTATATATTATTATTATGTATAAAAAAATGTGGTGTAAATACATAAAATGGCATAATGACAAAAGGTCCATGTTCTTATATTTCTGACAGATCTGTTTTGAAAGCATGAAATTGTGTCCTACGTCCTAATTCTATTCGCATTGGAAGCAATCAAGCTATAATAAACTTTAGTATAGCTAGAAGGTGACTAGATAAAAATTTATAAATTTAGTTTAGCTACGAGGACATAAGTCAAGTGCGACAAAATTATGAACATTGAACACAGGATTATATATACACGATATTATCAACTATAAACTCTATATTACTAGCTATAAGGGTGTCAGTGCAATAACTATAGAGAACATTAACTGACGTTTACTGCATAATGCAGGTACATTATAAATTACGCAAATTAAAATGTGTTTAAGTTTAAATAATTGACTTGATCCACTGACAATCTTTATACTGTTTTTACAAATATAAGTGTTATTATTCAAGGTGTATAATATGAAAACAAAGAGCTGGCTTTATTCAACTGTGTCTTTATGCATATCCATATAATTATACAATATAACTTGCAAATGCTTAATTCTGGTATTAAATATTTTAAAATTAATATTTACATATAAATTGAGCAAAATTAAATTAAATCCATTGTACATATATAATACTTTGACTATGAATTTGATACAGTTATTTTTATTACATTTTTTATTATTTGTCATGACTGATCTATACACCATTCCAACATTACAAATACCTTAGAAGCTTAAATAAAAATATTATAAGAAAGTGGTAAATATTTCGGATTGTAAAATTAATATAAAATGCTGTAAAAAGTAAGCTGTTTGAGTGATGTACTCTTGTAAACAACCTGCCTAGGTCTACTCACTAAAACGGACTAGGTATCGGTCATTGTATGTTATGTTATTAATCTATCCATATACCGTAGTTAATGATTATTATAGAAACAACAGTTGTAGTAGTTTTTCTCAAATGGGTAGATTTTTACACGAGTGAGGGATCTCACTTCCTGAGTAATAAATGAGAATTGACTAGAAAGTAGAAATTGTTTAGTGTAATTAGCTTATTACTGGTGTGCAGTAAAGAGGATTTCTATACTGTTGAGGCTTATAGGTAGGGGTCCTACTCGATGATGAGGCAGCGCGGCAGGTGCTCGCGCAGGTAGTCGAAGAGCTCTGGCGAGGCGCCGGGGCAGTTGGTAAGCTCCAGCTCGCGCAGCTGTCGCAGCTGGATGAGGCTGGACAGTCCCCCCGACGTCAGCAGCGGACAACCTGCTCACAACACTCAATATTTAAACTATACTCTGCCTACATTTACATTTTATTCTAAATCTAAATACAAGTAAAATATCTAATCTAAATACAATATAAATACGCTATTCTACTGTCAATTCAATTCGAATATTTTTAACAAGCTTTCGAATTTTTTATATACTTTAAGTAACTATAGAAACACAGGGTCACCCTAGTGCGGCTGACAACGCTTATCAATATTTAATCAAATAAACTAAGCTAATTTTGTAGTTATGAACATACTTTTATAATGTTTTAGTTGGAAACAAAAATTATCACTACATAGTATAAAACAAAGTGGCTTTCTCTGTCCCTATGTATGCTTAAATCTTTAAAACTACGCAACGGATTTTGATTCGGTTTTTTTTTAATTAGTAGAGTGATTGAAGAGAAAGTCTTCAATCACTCTGCCTTTATATGTATAAACGTTCAGTTTTTCTGTAGTGTATTCAGTATCAGCCAGGGCGGATGGCTAGTTATTAATTTATTATTATAAAAATTTTAGTGCTCCCATAGTCACGGATTATTATATTTTAGAGTAGTGAACTTATGACATGGTAATTGCTATCAGTACCGGCAAGCGAGAGCAGTTGCAGCGAGCGCATGCCGCACAGGTGCTGCACGCCGAAGTCGCGCAGCTGCGAGCACCAGCGCAGGAACAGCGCCGCCAGCGACTGCATCGTGCTGATGTACCCCACGCCGATGTCCGTTATGTGCACGCACCTGACACACGACCGGCACCTTCATCATTCTCTTCACTTGCACATTAACAACTAAGCTCTTTATTTAGCATTGTTATACTTTCGTTTTTGATTGTTTCAAGTTAACTGTACACAATGTGTCACTGTGTATAATATGACGCATATATAATACTAATCCTAGTAAAGTCATTAAAGGGCCTCCTAACAAAATAATATTTAATAAAGCAAAATAAGGCATGTACCGATCAAGAGTGAGCTCTTCGAGATGATTGAGGTCGCAGGCGATGTACTCGAGCGCGTTGTCGGTGACGCGCGGGCACCAGCTGAGGTCGAGCGAGCGCAGGCGCGGCAGGTTCTCGGCCAGCAGCTCCACGCCCTCGTCCGTCACCTTGCTGCACCCGCTCAGCGACAGCACTGTCAGGTTCGGCAGCGAGTGCACTGCCACATAACATCATCATAACATCACATCTACCTACTACACTACCACTACTACCATTACTACCACTAATGTTACGTAAAATAAATAATAACTGGCTTTAATAAAGTATTGCGAATATGTTACTTCTGGATAATGCTTTCCAATGATGAAGGAATTATTAAAATCGGCTCAGTAGTTTCAGAGTATATCTCATACAAACAAAACAAATCCGTCACATTGTGCAAAATTGTCGTAAATTGTATAAATTTATCTTATAACTGATACATTTTAATCCTTCGAAAGTGAACTCTGCAAAATATTGACAGCCACGGGTTAGATTAGGACAGAGGATTAGGGCCCGGCGTCCATTCGGCGAGCGCATTTGTTACTATCCATCTATATTTGATATTGCTGTTATTGAATTAATGTCTATATCATACGAAAGCACGAAAGCATCGAAGCCAATCCAGGCGAGAGGAAGCAACGCGATTAAAGATAAAGTTTACATTGAGAAGGAGAACAAATGAGATAATTTATATACAAAATGTGTTACAAATATATTAAATTAAATAAAATTGTGATAGTTGCTCAAAATTCGCTAATAGACGCTGCTTCAAGTCATTGAATTTGTTTACATCGAATCGATCGACCCAAAGGCGATCTTTACTTCGTGTAATTATTTGATAAATAATGAGATTTATCTTACCAATATTAACAACACCATGGTTAGTAAGCTCCCAGCAACTTTGTAAACGTAATACACTTAGTGAAGAACTCTGTTTTGGTGTGAAGTAACCCAGAGCAGCATCAGTAACATGGTATGCTTGAAGCGAAAACTCATACAGAGATGGCAACAGTTGTGCGACTGCGCCAACCTATGACAAAAAATTAATTTATCAGTATGTAATAATTTTGTTAGAGACAGATAACATTTAACTCTTTGCTACACCTTCAATCAACTAAAATAGGTTATTTTTTTATTGTGATATCATAAAGATAAAGTAGTTAATGAGATAAATGCAAACTTATTGATGAGTAGGTACAATAAAACATCCTAATACAATATAATACTTACAGCCTCATCTGCAACATTAATACAGTCAGTAAGCGTAAGTGAAACAATCCTCGGAGTTAAACATGCCCATAAGCCAGCCTCTGTTATTTCATTGCAGCCAGTTAGTTCTAGTTCAAAGAGAACCTAAAATAATAGTTAAATTGATTTTATATTTTGGTCCCAATAAATAAGTATTGTATTATTTATAAACACTAGAAAACCAACCTGAAGATGATCCAAAATAGCCTCCAAACCCCTATCTGTTATAGTGCACCCTTTGAAACCAATGGCGTGTATATGAGTGTTAGAAGAGGGGAACTGTCGAATGAACTCATTAATATCGTCATCAGTCGCAGAAATTAAAATTATACCCCGAATACCTCTTCTCACAATAGAGTTATAAAACCTCTGCATGCCACATCCAGATGCTATTCGAACCTCCCGACAATCTACGACGGCCGTAAGTCCGATCCACCAGCGAGTCGATGAGTAGAGCACATCGCGCCACTTGGTGCACACCTGAGCCAGAACGGTTCGCTCATTGGAACTGAAGTACAGAAAGAACTTCTCGAGAAATCGTTCTTCCAAGACGAACTGGGACCAGACGAGGGGTCGCGGCGAGGGTCGGCGGCGACGGGGCACGCGCGGCGGCGGCGCAGCGGGCGCGGCGGGTGCGGATGCGGCAGGAGGCGCAGGCCCGCACAGCGCGCTCGCCACACGCTCCACTACGCCGGGGGAGCGCTTGCGGCCGCGCAGTCCCAGTCCGGTGATGCGTCGCGACAGCTCGGCCGACGCGCGCTCCACAACGCCCTGCGCCGACACCGACGACATCTTCACCTTAACGCGCCGAATCGCGTCCGCCGGCCGCCCGCCGCCGGAGCTTGTGCCGCCAGCTCCGTGCTCGCAACCCGCCACTGCGCTACTGCAAATGTATTTCGGATGCTCAATCAACAGTTTATCTTACTTAATTTTTTTTTATTTGCAAGTTGTCAGTTTTCAGCTATTAAATGTTTAGCTGTAACAGTGGAGAAAAGGTTATGATAGGTCTGCATTCTCTATAAAAGTTATTAAAAGGCATGCGAAGTTCACCAGCTCACACTTGAACAGCACGGACTATGGCCTAAATAAATAATTCTAAGATTTGAGAAGATACCCGTGTCGAGCAGTGCTACTGATGATGATGAATTGCAACTTAGTTACAAAAATGAATGCTATAAGTGATTATCACATTAATTAATAATGATTAGTATTATTCATTAAAATTAATAGGTAGGTAAAAGCCAATCAACTGAAGATGAATATTTTACAAAAATTCTATTGTTACCAATTGCCTATTATAAAATAAATAAATATGACATAAATATTAATTTAAATTTGATAGCAATATTGTTGAATATAACACTGTTAAATATAACAAACATCGGTACATACTGTAATGGTAGTATAAAATTCTTTCATGAAACTGAGATTTTAAAAAATCGATGGCATACAAACCTATAAACTCGCGATTGCTGTTAAAATCACCATTGTTATAACTATTTTTAATTATTACTCTAGTACTAATTATTTTTTAAGTCACGCTTCGGATTATTAAATTATTTTAATAGTATAAAATTCGCGGAAAATAAAAGTAAAATTACGAAAACTGACGCTGTCATCAAAGAAAAGTAAGATTGAGAATCACAGACTACATTGAGAATTGAGAATATTGAGATAAAGATAAAATAAACTAGATAAAAGTTATCTTTGTGGTTATTCACAGAGTACTTCTTAATTACTCTATGTAAAATCACAGACTAAAGCACAGGCTGTTAAATTATCCTCAATTCGCCCACGTTCGGACGAAAGTGTGACTGCTTAAATGTACTATTACGCAGTACAGCCAACTGCCAACCTAAAACTCGATGGTATATTATGTAATATTATACTGACATTTGACAAGTAGTGTAGTCAAGAATCTACTTTAAAAAATGCAAGTTACAAGGCAATCAAGGCAAGGTATACGAAGTATAAATAAGTATGTCTTCTTAGTTCTTAGCATAAGTGTATTATCTATGGTTCTCCGTGCAAGGTGCAAGGGCACTATAAAAAAAAGGTTAAAAAACTAAAAGACATTAGGCAGAATAGGGCATCTTTTCTTTTATTACATTCTATGCATGTTTTATTCTTTTCTCTAAGTAATCTGTGTCTGTGTAATGTGTTCTGTGCACATTTTATGTAGTCTGTGGGTCTGTGTTGTGTTTGTTTGTTTTCTTTTCAATCACGTTCTATGTATGTAGTCTGTGTTTTCAATTAATTTTCCAGAAAATGAAAATAGACCGTTAAAATTTTATTTTGTTTACTTTTTTTAAGTGATTTATTTAATAAACTATAATTAAATAAGCATGGACTTCTTAGAAACGATTCCAATTGCCTTCAAAGAAATTTCTCCGAATCATAACATACCTGAAAAATGGAAAGAAATTAACCTAAACACGGGTAAGCAATTCTGATATTTTGCCATTAATATAACCTATTTGTTGGAATTGCTAATTTAAGTTTTAAAATTATATTATGTCTCCTTTCAGGAGGTACTCACAGTACTTTGCAAGACATAAAGTTACCTCAAAAAGCCGGCGGATATTGGTACAAAGATTCGCTAAAAGCTAATACGAGGAATCGATTTATATATTGGTTAGTATTTCTATTTAATGCAATATTCAGAATAGTCGCATGAATTTAGGGTGGTTGAGGGTTAGGTTCGATGGAGAATGCGGACCGAATGAAAGGCACCACTTTTTGTTAGAGGAAACGCGTCGATCTTTTAATAAATCCTACTATTCCTACTAGCCTACTAGTATCTAATATATAAAATTCTCGTGTCACAGTTTTCGTTGCCATACTCCTCCGAAACGGCTTGACCGATTTTGA
>DWQK01002757.1:0-12569 GCA_018231225.1 Noctuana stator | reverse complement strand
AGGCTTAAGCTATACTGCATAATTTGTTAATAACTTGTAATTTATACACTTCATTTTAAAGGAGTGCCGAGAGTTTTTTCCGCCGGGTTTTTTCTCCCGGCCTGCCTTAGCCAGAAGGGCGCCTAAAGCCGATGTACCGTATTATCTGACATTCATCCAGTATATACGTGAACCTATGATGAATAAAATTTTTTTAATTTGAATATGAAAAAATTTTTTTTTGCCCGGAACATCAACATAAATTATTATTTTCAACTACAGACTATCATCTGGTATTTGACGCTACTCACGATTAGTTCTAATTAGTTTATTTAAAAGTGAACAATAAGAAATGTTCAAAAATGTTAATTCGATTCACATTGTTTAATCAATTTTATGTTTATTTCCTTTGAATCGATAACAATATCTGTCAATTGCCATTAAATTGTGACGTCATTGGTCATACAAAATGTATAATGGAGTCGCATTTTGACAGCTCAATAAAAATATCTCATTTGATTTGCTTGTCAGATACCCCATTATATAAGTTAGTGGAATAATTTATCTCATGTTAAATTATGACCTTATCGCTTTTATAGGTAATTTTTGCGAACTTTATACAGAATTTAAGCAAACTAAATGCGAGTCAAGACTATAACATTTTGTGGGTAATTTATCATTTTTCCATAACACAGTTCTGAGTATAGTTAATAGTACTACTGTTTCTACGTTTGTCAGTAGTCGTTGCTATCAGCATTATAAAATGAACGTCAATTGACTGGAACCTCTATTGGCTGGCTCTCAGCCTCAGTAATAGGTGCTGTGGGTTCCGATGTTGGTACTGAAAGGTGAAAATATTAGTTAGTAAAATCTTTTTTAGTACAAATATATTTAAGCATTATTGAAAAAAATATATTTAATTTTGCGCTCTGTCGTAAAAACTTTAACTATGTATATTCTCGCGCATAAACCCCCTAGTAGTGTGGATCGCAAGCGATTGTCGTTCGGAAACTAAGGGCGGTGCGCAGTCGTTACCAGTCGTTAAACCTGGTCGGAGGCCTTGTGGGCGGTTTGCCAACATCGGACACGCCTTGGCCATTGACCCGTATCTCTACCAATCCGTATCGGAGCAGTGTGGTGGAGTATGTTCAAGGTCTTCCCCAGTTGTGGGGAGAGCGGTGCCCAGCAGTGGGACTTAGAAAGAGTTGAAGGTTGGCAATAGTTGGCACAATTTGTCGGTCCCGGATTGTAACACACTCAGCTTTATGCTAAAGATACTTTATTTAATGTGACTACAACTTTAGTACCAGACATGAAACAACAGTTTATTTTCTTACACATCTAGTACTAGACTTTTACTTATTAAACTATTACGCTAATTATAATAAAATTACCTTCTTGAGGAACAATTTCAGTATGATCTTCAGAGGTTTGTGAGGTCTCCATTGCAATAATATTTGTAGACGGCTCCGACAATTCTTCTGGTGGCAGCTGAAATAAATAAAATGTTTAATAATAATAATAAGAAATGCCAAACGAGGCAGGTTTGATGTTTTGTATATTTATTATTACATTTTTGCAGGTACTCAAACTTAAAATTTTCGTAATTCTTTGACGAATAAAATAAATTAATTAATTGGCGAAGATTTTTTAGACCATAGCATGACAGTAGGAAACAGTCCTGTTTATTATAAATTTAAAAAAATCATACCTCTGGTGCTGGCCTGGATATGTTTGGCACATTGTGTCTCACACTGAAAGGCGCACATCTCTCATAATAGCTGACCACAAAATCAGGGAACGCAGCACCAAGATCATGACCCGGCACTACATCAACTTCCGAACAATCCCTCCTAAAAAAAAAAATGGAGGCATCTATTATTACGCTAACTAACTAACTATTGTTAGTGATCCCTGCTCTATCTCAAATATAATATAAATTTGTATATGTTTGTGATCTGGGTACTGTGACTATCAGCAGGATAGTAATGAAACTATTACAATGATAATAAATTTACACATCTGGATTAGCTATTGGCATTGATCACAAAAATGCAACATAACATTACATTGAAATTGAATAAATGTATACTAATATATATAGCTGAAGAGTTTTGTTTCATTCGTATTTGTTTGAACGCGCTAATCTCCTGGAACTACAAGTCGGATTTGAAAAATTCTATTTGTGTCTGATAGCTACATTAATGACGCAGGTTATAGGTTATCAAGCGTTACGGCACAATTAACGCGGGTGAAACCGCGTGGCACAGCTAGTTATTTGTATTTTAAATATTGAACTTTACTAAACATTTTACATTTAACAACAGTTACTCTCTATTTGTGCCCAACAAATAGCAACATAAAAGCAATAAAACAAAAGAAAATTGTAAATAAAACAGCTTAAGACTAAATATTGAAATTCTCCGACATTCGCAATCTAAAACCAACTTACCATTTTACTAAAAAGTACAATGATCCATGGAAGAGTTGACCAGCTAAGATTTTTTCTGGTTGTAAACCTCTGGCAAGACCTCTCGGCTTTTCAATTTCCTGATATACAATATATACACAATAATCTATGAAAGGATCAACAAAATTAAATTATACAAGCCCTATAACATAATTAAATTATTACTACAATATTACTATACAATCTAATACTCCCTACCTGCAACATGTACACTTATTTTTGAAGTTATCCTTGTGGAAACTATGTTGCTAGTATAACTTTTGCAGACGTGGCTACAGACAAACGAGGATCACATGTAAATCATAAGACAATTTTAAGGACATCTGTATTTATGAGTAGCAATTGAGCATGCAAGCCATCTGATGTTAATTAGTCACTGCAACTCATGGAAACCCTACCTCAAATAGACGTCCTGTCTGTGGGCATATGGCATTGCTACTCATGACTGAGATGGTCCCTTAAAATAATGTATCTCTTGCATACACTTTTCTAACCGAAACTCAAGAACTTACAAAACTTTATCACAATTTTTTATTGTCAAAATACCTCTATTTTCTTCTTCTTGTCATTTCTTCTGGTTCTTTTGCGAGTGGAATGTCCTTCCTCAACTGATTCAGCTGCATTTGTAGATGGCGTCTCTCGTTCCCTCTTTAATCGGGCCTCTTCATAGGCTGATATCAGTTCAGGACAGTCGAGGTTATCTTCTGGCTCCCATGTGTTGTCATCACTGGAATTTTAGAGCATAATATGCTTTAAAATACTTAATTAGTTTAAAATTGTTTAAAATTTTTACGCATGACACAAGCAGGCATAGAAAACTGCCTGTGTCATGCGTTAAAGTCGTATTTAAGAGCAGTTTAATTATAAACATTGATAACCTGTATTGTGGTATAGTGATTATCATTATCATAGGATTCTGGGTTTGATTTCCGACAGGGAAAAAAGAATTTACGTGGGCAAAGGCTAGTTTTAGGCAGAAGAAAAGAGTAATTACTTCGAATAACCCTTCCACTTGAGCAGATATTCCACCTTCCCATTCTTCACACGTCTATCCAGCACCTTCTCCACAGAGAACTCCTCATGTTTGCCGCTTTGAGGACCCGCTGCTGGAGGCTGGCCTGTACTGGGCTCAGAGTCCATTGGCTGAGCCGAACTAGAGGTGAAGCTTAAGCTTGTGTCCATTGATTCATCCATTTTTCCTAAAATAATAAGAATTTTAATTTATTGCTGTTCTATGGAAAATTGTTAAACCTTAACTTATGCCTACCCTAGGTTTTGGTGGAGAAAAATGCACATTTCATCATCTGATAGTTTTTTTATATTAAAAGTTTGACAAAGAGAACTTGGCAGTAAGTGGTCACCAGTTACCAGCCTTGAAGGACTATTGACTTTGTTGAAGAACATGTCGAACATTAATAAATAAGAGGGAAGTTTATTTCAATGCTTGCAGAATCATAGAACGAACTAGGTATCTACGTAATGCCAATACCGAAAAGTTCATATTTGCTATTATTTCATACTTATACAGTGTTGTTAACAATGAAACAATGAATTTATAATTAAATCTTTCAGCCGAGTTTACAAGTGCGTAATTTGAACCGTGAATAATTTTTTTTTGTGTTCAAGCGACATTTCAGCTCAAGGTTATTACTGACATGACATTAGCTTTCTACAATAAAGATTTCAAGACAGTGGTTATTTAGAAATCTACTAAACCTTACGATTAAGCAAAAAAGTAGTAGGCAAATCAATATCCAATAATACAATGTTTGCCGGCGTCGCCGCCAAAACAAGTATTTTTATCATATTTACGATGCAAAACGATTGACTCACCTTTGCGGTTAGTTGAAAATGCTGAAAGTTTACTAATTGCTTATCGATATTATTATAGAAATACTATATCGTTAAATTACAAGCAAAGAATTAATATATTAATTACGTCAAAACACTACGTTCCTTATCTTATACTTGACAATGACATTAATAATATAATACTAGCAGCAAATGGCGTCTTCGCTTGCTAGTGTTGTATTGTGACTATTGTGTAAGTCATAGATAATACTCTATATACTGGTGTAAATTGTGTAGGACTGGTATAAGATTTCCAATTCAAAAGGCAGGATATTTGTATCGGACATGACAAAATAATTAAAAGCGGCACGTAATTTTAATCTGTTACTTAACATAACGTGTTTTAATTTTAATCTTCTAATGCATATTTAAATCGTCAATTTATAATAACAATTATTTAAGCGAAAACGATATCAATGTTCAAAAATTGTTCCAATTTTATAATCAAACTAACGCTTAGTAAATATTGCTAGTTGAACAAGGAAAGCTTCACGTTGTGATAACTTGTGAACACATTCTGGAACGCAGTATGTATTGTGTATAGTCTTGTCCACAGACTACAAAGAACGTACTCTTGTCTTTGTCTTGTCTATGACCCAAGTTTTGTTATTGTTGAATTGTTGTCGGTGGAGGTCTATGTAGTCTGTGGTTGAGGTTAAAATTAATTAAAGAATTATGTATTAAAATTATTAAATGAAAATATTTATTTCTAGTTATATGTAACTAAGAAGTTTGTTAAATTATTTTTCATTATTTGATGTATGTATTGTACTTTAGTAAAATACGGTTTTCTTAGTTGAGGTTTCCAATATCTTATTTCAAAAGTCAATGTGAGTTTCTTTAGTTATCCCAGGTGTTTTAAAATGGATTGCTTTGCTTTGTTATTAATACATAACCTCTTAGTTGCTGTACTAACCTAAATTATTTTTTACTGTAACAAATATGTATCTTGTTATTTTGGTTCTCTTGTCCGATCTATTATATCAGGCAACAAGCTGCACAAAAAATCAATTCTGTCTAACTGCATCAAGTCTGAGTGCTGGCCTATTCAAGTAACACCTACACAATAATTAGTCTAATTGTTATAGCAGTTTTATTCTGTACCTAGGTATTATATCTTATTATTTTTCAATAAATGTTATTCTACGCTCTCCTAATATTTTTCAGAACATGGAAGAAACAGGGCCATTTTCGACAAGTACTGCGTTCTGTGCCAAATGTGGCTCTATACTGCCTCTACTTCAAGAATTTGGATTCGTAAAGTGTTATGCATGCAAAGCAGAATATGACGCTGAGAGTAAGATTTTAAGTTATTCATAGAACTACAAAGAGCTTAATGTAATAAAAACAGATGTTCAAAATTCATTTCATTAGAATAATGTAAACAAATAAAATCTGTTCTTATTTACAATACCTATACAATTGCTAAATTACTTTGTCAGTGAGTAAATACATTATATTAAATTGAACATAGTACATAACAATATATTGCACCCTACCTTTTCTAATATATCTCTATTAATATTTCTATCCTAAGATTGTCTGGAAATGAACACTGTTTAGTGATAAAGTTGCCTTTTGTGCATATTTACTTACTCTTATTATATTAACTCTATTTGCTGTTTTCCATATTCTTTTACTTTGGTCTACAGTAAAGAATCTATATGTCTATATATCTATAAGCAATCATGCACATAAAATACCTTCCACATAAATTTTTACAATTTTCAGAGTACAGCAACCTGAGATTCAACTACACAATACACTTCAATACTGTGTCGACTGTGACTAATGAGAATATATTGAATCTGGACAATCCTGAGGGTCCTGTAGTGGAGAGACGCTGCCCTAGATGTGGGAATGATAGAATGTCATATGCAACACTTCAGTTAAGATCAGCAGATGAAGGACAGACTGTCTTCTATACTTGTATATCTTGCAAGTATGTTCATTCTTTACACAGACCTGACGTCTACTTGCGTTTCGGTTGGGGAGGGTTGCTGCCAAACATTATATTTGAGGAAACTTAGTCCTCATGAGTACACATATGATCTCAAGATAAATGACTTCTCTCCTATTTAAGGTTGGCAGTGGATGTTACAGTCTGCATACTATACTAATCTTAAATATTATAAAAAAACATTTATTTTCTTTTTTCAGGTACAAAGAAACGGAAAATTCATGAGGACATTCTCAGTATGATGTTCCAAAATTTTTTATGAAATAAATTTAATTTTTTCTTTATTTTGCATTTCTTTTATAGCATATTATTATATTACATTATGTAATAGTTGTAATATATAATTATAATTTACATTTATACAGTCTTCATCAGTAATACGTTGTTGTAGAAGGCGCGTATTATGGCTAAGTAATTTTCACCAAAAGCTAAGAAATTTCTAGAATTTCTAGAAATTTCTGTTTAAAGAAATTTCTACAATTAGTCCAAATTTAAATTTCGTGTGACTTTAAAAGCCCACATTTGATATTTGAATCCATCTAGCCGCCTAGCTTTGAGTAGGTAAATGTTACCAAACAATTGTTATACAGCCAAAAATTTAAAATTAAAAAGTTATAGCTCCATAAAGTTGTGTCTCGAACATAAATGGCTATATCGCTCGATTCGAATTCAACTTTTAGGCTGTAACTGCATAGGACGGGTTAAATCCAAGGTTTAGGAAGCTGCACCTACATGTAAGATATAAATCTATACTAATGAGCTGAATATACTAAGCTGAAGAGTTTGTTTGTTTGAACGCGCTAATCTCTGGAACTACAATTCGGATTTGAAAAATTCTTTTTGTGTCCGATAGCTACATTAATGAGGAAGGTTATAGGCTATCAAGCGTTGTCACAATTCTTAAAGCGGGTGAAACCGCGTGACACAACTAGTACCTAATAAAAATTAAATGATGACTAAGTACATTTTATACGTATTTGTCACGTACATACATACCTTAAAGTTATTGACACAAACAAGCTCCTTATTGGGTGAAAGCGAAAATATTTAGTTAGCTTCCATATTGTCCTAGGTCATTCATCCAGCTCTGGACGCTAAACGAGTCGTAACGGGCATGTAGTTCGCCGAATCGATAACCGACGACGAAGAAAGGTTTAATAGCGGCCGGGTCCCTGCAAAGGGAGCACAGGATGTCGCTCCGATCAGACGCACTGATAATCATAAGAAGTGGATATCGATGGAGCCATCTATAGAACTTGCAATATAATTCTTTTGTTTCATTCTTTCCCCGAAAGTATTTTATGAAAGTGTTTTTTTAAATGGAAATAATAAATAACGCTTCTTACTCACAGCCCCATACTAGGATTCCCTATGGTGCTATGGGCACATGCAAAGACAAATACAGAAACAATCCGAAAATTGGAGTGATGCGGTGTTACGGAAGTTCACCATTAGGAGGACCCTGGTTCAATTCCCAGCGGGGACGTATGATTTACATGCTCGTTTGCTAAGTAGGTACTTCTTATCTTTAAAAAAACGGGGCAACTGAGAGTCGGACTCGCGAACGATAGGTTCCTTGGCAATCTCTATATTAAATATTAATTTTATTCTGTTTCTTAAATTTTTTGTTATAGCGGCAACAGAAATACATCATCAGTGAAAATTTCAACTGGATAACTTTCACGGTTCATGGGATACAGCCTGGTGACAGACGGATAGCGGCGCCTTAGTAATAGGGTGTTTCTCCTTTTTACGTTTTGGGTACGGAACCCTAAAAAGTAGGTGTCAGTTAAGAAGTCTATCGTGGGAAAATGCCATTCACTCGTAGACATCTAATACTTAGGTTAGGAGATCGCAGCTAGAAAAAAGTAGAGACAAAAACCGTTGAAACCCAAACATCGTATCGTAATTCGTTAACATTCTTCAAATCTTCAGTTAAGCCTCGTTTGTTATCGCCTATGTACATAGCGACCAATGAACCGTTCTTCGAAATGATGGATTCATGCACGGTGTTCTGAACTCTACCGTCTTCAGATAACGGTGAAAGTTGTTTGTGCGATAATTTTTCTATTGTCAGCTGTGTTGTCTACTATACATCAAAAGGCACCGGCAACGGAGTTGTTCATTCACAAGTCGCAGGTGAAAACTTCCCGTTTCACATTCGGCACGCGCTACCAAAGATTCCACGCATTTTTTGTACACGCCAAAATGAGATAGCGATGTGTTTTTGTATGTTTTTTCATGTGTGCTTGATAAGGACGGATGCATTTTTTCGACGTGAGCGTGGCTTGGCTGCGGCGTCTAGATGAGGCGGTAATTAATTTGATCAGTGGTGTAAGTACTTTGTGCTTACGTTGTTTTGAGGGGTGTTATGACGATTGTGTGGGTTGTCGATAATTTATTGATGATCTATTCTATCGACTGTCGATGACCTTCCTGTTTATAGCGGTGATGACTTTGATTCTAAGTTTTGCATATTTATTATGTTACTTTCAGACTAAAGTTGATGTGAGATACAAAAACACTGCGACATTCGCATATTTTGTCGTTATCTTTGTAAGTCATGTTCTATATTCTTGCCACTGCAAAGCATGTAAATTTCTTATTGATGGCTCTCAGCACTTAAAATAATGAAGCTAACGTAACTGTTGATAGAACTCAGCTTTTACCATTTATTTTCGAGTTCGTATTATAATACAGAGTTCTTAAAAAAATATTTCTTTTTGTATTACCTACATTGGATACCTACTTACAAAATATTTTTCCTGTCAAAATTGTTGGTAGGTACATTTTAATAAGAAAATGATCGAACACGATTTAAAGTCTACTTCATGTTATGAGATCACTATCAATCTGTATCCTACCTGAAATACCGCAATATATAATAATAAAATCGCATCATTAATCCTAACGTCATGTAAGATTCACCTCAATATTTTAATGAGTCGCACCATAACATAATAATTCATTTACGATATCGATAAGTTTACTAAAGCCTAAAGCTACCGAGGCTTAAAAACTGTTATTGCAAAAGGGGAACTTAAGTCAAACCTTTTCCCAAGTCCACGATATAACATAAGGTCCAGGCTTGCGGCAAGCTCGATTATTGTCTGATCAAGCATCGATATCGATACTTTTACACTTGTCACTAATCGAGGGGGCCGGGCGGCAGGTGCTAGGCAGACGCGGCGGCGCGCCAGTCTCCCGCGGCCACCGCTCTGACCACACGTCGTGCGAACATCGACATCGCAATCACACGTGCGTGGCGCAACCCTATCCCGTTGTTCTATTTACGAATCGCACATTGCTGTGTTGTGTGGACTGTGCTAACGTGGGATTTGTATTCCATTAACAATTAACAGGTGAGTTTCATTTATGAGCAACGTAGCAACCGGACCGTTGTACTAGAATTTGGGTTATGTTTTGGTTCCAGATACAAGGGTTGAGGGTTCGATGGCACCCCCAAGTGGTCTTCAAAAACGATATTACCAAACGCATATGTGATCTGCAAAAAATAAGTGTGTCAGTGAGGAGTTCGTATTTTCCAAATCAAACGTCTACCGAAATTTCTATAACTGTACAAACGTACATTTAATACGTACGTATGCTTATTGTTGTGTCCTCAACAGTGAGAGCGTCGAGATATCGTTTACGCGATGCGAGATAAGATAGCTCCCAACAAAAGTTCACGGCACGTTAAAAGATGCTTACAAAAGACATCAACGGGCGCCTTCGCGAGTGTCAATAGAGAAGTTTTCACAAAGAGTTTTTACGTTTTGTGTACAACATTCGCCTGGGAATTACTATCGTGACTTGCTGTTTCAAGACATTTATTAATTTGTACTCGCAGAAAAAGTCTAACTTAAACTCAACGTCACCTTTCGTAGTCGTAACCGCGTAAAAACCGGGGAAAATCGATTTACCGTTGCGAGTCCAAAACGAATACTCGTATGTCCGTGAGATTAAGACAAATAGGTGGGAAATAGGCAGGTTACAAAAATATGACATGTTATCGCGCGACATGTGTGAATTAATTTCGAAAGAATGTCCGAAATCGGGACGGGTCGTTAGTTAAATATTATAATGAGAGAAAGCTCTCGCTGTTGCTAATCCTTGACTCAAAACTATTAGACCGAGATATTAGTGTGGATTGACAGTTGTTATGTGATTCTGATACCATTGGAAGGACGAGTAAAACATATTACAAGGTAGTTTACTTTGAAACGTTCTGAACATGTATGTCTGTTAATTTAAATGTGATAAAAACTGTAATGTGTCCACCTGTCTAACATGTTTGCAAAAGTAGCTGTCACAGACTTGTAACGGTATCGCACTGACCAGTAGAAATGTGAAATACTTACTTGAAGCTTTTTCATCTTAAACGTAGGTAGGTAGATCATACGTGATTATTTTCAAAAAACGTATACATTGCTGGGAATTAACTTTGAATAAACATGACTGTAATAATGTTTGAAGCAATGGTTTAATAAAGTTAAGGGAACTCAAAGGAATGTAATTCTTTAAAAAAATAAGATTTGGAAATGGAAATCATTATTTAATTTTATGATTTATTAAGAAATTTCTTAAAGCAGTAATGTCTAGTCGTTAGTTAGTTTATCAATTTATAGCAGAAAGTAGTTTTAAGATGAGCATCTGCTCAATAAAGTATGAATGAATAAAAGTAAAGGATGTTTACCAATTAAATGAATATTGAAAAAGTACTGCTGACCTATAATAGGCCACAATTTCCACATTCAGAATTAACTTGCATGTACCTGGAATCTTATGAGGAACTCTCGGATGAGACTATTTTCAACCTACTTCAAAAAAGAGGTTCTCAATTTCACTATATTTTTTATGTTTGTTAATAACATAACTTTAGACTGGGTGAACGGATTTTCATGATCGTTATTTATTTTAATGCTGGTATTTAACGTGTAGTCCCATTTGAATTTGATCAAGTTCTAACAGTGAACATGGAAACCCATGAGAAAACCATAAGTGTTAAATATGCAAATTGTGCACGACAATTTTGATGTCGGTCGGTTTTAACGCGAGTTATAATTATTTTCTACTACAAATTAAAGGTAGGCGAAAATCCAACTAGGCACTACTAGTAACATACTCATTTTAATACATATTCGCCGTAATTACACTGCAAAGTGGGTTAACCGTAAATAAAGTCTAATTAACTGTCTTATAACGCGTGTCTTTCACGGGTTTCACTCGCAAGATAACTCTACGTTGAAGTGAATCAGTGCTTGTATGAGATACGATCTTTATACTCAAATTATAACTTTACATACTGAACTTTAATAGCATAGTGAGCCGTGCTTATTATATGTTTTCGAGTATCTACCCACTCGCAGCTTTATACATGCAAATGTGTCATAAATTTGGATAATTGAGCTATAATTTCAAATTGTAAGCGACCGAAAATGTTTAAAGAATTAATATAATTATTGAATTATACAATGTAATTTTATAATGACATATATTTTATAGTGTTTACGTAGTGTATATTGTGTTAGTTATTTTTATCGGTTTGATTAAATTCGTTGTAAAATTTCTGATAATTTCACGGAACATCATAGTGCACCTAATAAAGAATTCTTTGCTGTAATCTGCAATCTGCAATCGATTTTTAATTAAATTTAACCGTATGCAAAAAAGAAATTAATTGTCGATTTCGAGATTTCGAAAATTTGATTCCATATGCATCAACTAATGTTCCGTAACGTACACTCGAGTAGATTTCACATACGAACTCCCACGCAACGGGCAGAGCAGATAATAATTACGGCAAGTGATTCGATTCGTATCTCTGTAATCGACTACCAGAAAGTAGATTCTTACCACCGAATGATTCGATTTTATCTCTAACTTTGCGACCGTGTAATTATTGGTTTCAAAATATTTTTTTGCATGTGTTTCTAGTACGTATACAAGTAGTTTAATGATATTAGGAAGAATTCCTTTACACATATACATCTATACTTATAATAAATCTGTAGACAGGTTAATTCTGTACATTAAATATATTTCCAAAATAACTATCAAGCGGTAATTAGGGATCGATACTGATGCCAAAAATGCAATCAATAAAATTTTTGTCTGTCTGTTATACCGTTATAAAAACAAAAACTACTCGACGGATTTTAACAAAACTTGGTACAGTTATTTTTCATACTCCTGACCAGGTTACAGTATACTTTTCATCACGCTACAATCAATAAGAGCAGATCAGTGTAGTATTGGGAAAAAATGTTTAATGCGGGTGAAACCGCAGGCACAGCTAGTATTTAACAC